>JABEVS010000625.1:0-30088 GCA_018290735.1 Coelastrella sp. MACC-549 | reverse complement strand
ATAATAATAATAATAATAATAATAATAATAATAATAATAATAATAATAATAATAATAATAATAATAATAATAATAATAATAATAATAATAATGATAATAATAATGATAATAATGATGATAATAATAATGATAATAATAACGATAATAATAATGATAATAATAATGATAATGATAATGTAATGATGATAATGATAATGACAATGATGATAATGATAATGATAATATTGATAATAATGATGATAATATTGATAATGATAATGATAATGATTATAATGATAATATTGATAATAATAATGATAATAATGATAATAATAGTAATAATTGATAGACAGCCATAGCATTTACTGCCATTGGCCTCGCGCCCGATGTTTCGCAGGCGAATTGTCTAATCAATTATCACCAACCTCATTTACGACAAGGGTAAACCACTGGAAACCCCTTCAAGCGACCTGCTTTATATTACATCTACAATCATTGGACACAGAATGCTTGACCACATCAAGTCATGGGGCATGCCAACGTTGGGTGGCAGTGAGTTAAGCTTAGGCCGCTGTTGTAGTTGTAAGCAGCAATGCAGTCAAGGTGAGGTGGGAGAACACAAATAAAGTCATTCCTGAGAGAGGATTATAGAAACCAAACGTATACTTATTCTTCATGAAGCCTTTATCAGCCGGGCTGATGACATGGGATGCAATGGTTGACAACCAGAACCCTGGTTTTTAGTAGTCTGGCGCAACATGGAGGCTAGCAACTGGATGCGATATGTTCGCAGGTCTTTATATTGCCTGTTCTGCCTAGAACAAATGTATAACAAGCATTTGATATGATAGTAGCTCCTGTATATGTTGAAGAAATTGAAGAGTCAATAGTGAGTCATTGAAGAGCACTTGGTATTTGAGCCCCCATCTGAAGGATGATCTCAAGTCCACCTGGGATCGTCTTTTTATCAATCAGAGTTTTCTATCTACTTTATCTTTATTTTATTTTTCATTTTTATTGACTCATCAGAACTGGACTTATGAATATTTTTTGAGATGTTATTTATTTCTAGCAACTTTTCTTCACAACATCATAAGCTCACCTGGGATCCTCCACCCTCTGCCAGTTTGTTTCAGCATCACCCTCTCTGCCAGCTGCCCACTGTGCTGCTGCCAGTGCTGCTCTCATGTCAGGGAAGTCTGGATAACGCCTCAACAAGCTGCGCATCTCCCTACAAGTATAATACAGACATTTGTTTACAACTGCTAGCACCCAGACAGGAGGCAAGTGCTGCTTTGATGTCAATAAAAATCTGGGTAGCGCCTCGACAAGCTGCACATCTGCCTACACGTATGATACAGACATTTGCTTACAGCTGCTAGCACCCAGACAGGAGGTAAGTGAAGTCTTATGCAAATGCTGCTTTTATGTCAACAAAACTCTGGGCAGCGCCTCAATGAACTGCGCATCTCCCTATAAAACAAGAAGAGCCACCAAAATACATTCAGCTGCGACAGTGTGGGATGCTGCCTGTATCCGGCAAAATGAAGATGATCGAAAAAATTCCCTAGTTGAAAGTTTGAAACAAGCGACAAGTTGTTTGCTTTGCAGGCTTTCCTGAAACTGCCCACAGTGTGTGGCGCACAACTTGCAAAACTGTTATGTAATTTGTTACAAATACGCTGACTGTTATGTTATTTGTCACAAATATGCTGACTGTGTCCACCTGATCGCCTCTTCCTGCTTGCCTAGTTGATACATGGCCAATGTCTTGTTGGCTGCTGCAAAGCTGAAAGCAGGTTCCAGCTGAGCAGCTCTGCCAAAGCATGCCTCAGCTTCAGCCCAGTTCTTCATGCCTGCAGCAGCAGTGGTTGCAGCAGCAGCAACGGTGGCAGCAGCAATGGTGGCAGCAGCAGCAGCAGCAGCAGCAGCAGCAGCAGCGGCAATATCATGTGAAAGTGAATGGACATTAGACTGAGACAGAGACAGAGACTGAGACTGAGACTCTGCGAAACAGTCAAAGGCATGGTGAGCTGACAACCACTGGCAATCCAATGTCGTTATCCCTTTTGGATGATACTGATAAGGATGATACTAAAAATAGCAGCAGCTGCCGCTGCAGGATATCTCCCTCGTTAAATGGATGACAGTCAGATAAAGTTCAATGATTTAAGCTTTAGGCAATTAGATCAGAAGCACCAAAGGCAAGTACAAAAATGACTGCAAGAGTGAACTGGGCAGAGCAATAAAGAAGAATTGAGTGGGTAACCATTGCAATAAGCTGAGCACCAAAAGGTGAGATACAGTACTTGCAGCAAGCATCAATAAGTCGAGCTCTAGTAAGGTGAGCAGCAATGAGATGAGCATTACTGACAGCTGGGATGGACTGCAGTACATCTGTTACCCAACAGCCATAGCACTGACAGCTGAGACTGGAGTAGATGCATTGGTGCTGCTGCATTGGTGCTGCTGCTCACCCATGTAAGTGTTTCCCAGGTTATTCCAGGCTGAGGGGTCCTGAGGTGCCACTGCTATCACAGCTTTGTAGTCGGCAGCAGCCTCATCCCACCTACAGCAGCGGTTGCCAATAGTATACAATGTCAATAATATGCGTACTATACTATAGTATGTAGTACATACTCTCAATTACATATAACATTTAATTTATATTGTATTTTGTTGTATGTGTGGTTGGAAGTAATTTATTTGAGGAGAAAAAGGGAGTGCTAAGAAGACAATAAACTTGACTATTCACTACAGCAAATCAACAAGTTGATACTATCAAGTTGATGCATGGTGTGCCTGCCTAATCATTAGAAGCCACAACAAAAGCCGCCTATCAGCTTTTACACATTTGCTGTACCCAACGCATATCTTAAACTTTTGCCTTCGGATAGACTCTGGTGCATTATGCGGGACGGCCCACTGCAGTATGCTGCAAGTCAGCAACTACAAATGCGGCTCAAATCTGATATCCGCTGATCTTGAGCTGACACTGCCAGCTAAAACTTGATCATATATGTGCTGTCGTGTCTTACTATTCTGCTTTTAAGTAGTTTAAAGCTTTTCATATGCCTCCATCAACAGCTCACCTTCCCAATGCCTCCAGCACCACTCCCCTGTTTATCACTGGGTCTACACTCCAGGGACACAGCTGGATGGCAGCATTGTAGTCTGACAAAGCAGGAGCAAGCTTGCCCTGCAGCAGCAGCATTGGCAGCAGCAGCATTGGCATTGGCAGCAGCGCCAGTGAAGGTGTGTGTGGTTGCATCATTGCTGGAGCTCTTGTGGTAACCTTGCTTGTGTATCGTGCTCACATGGCAGCACTTGGGGAAAGCAGCAATGCAACCAGCGGTATAAATATCCCAGATGATTCTACAGTCCAGTGTATGATGAAGCACCAATCAGTCTTTGGTGCTTATTATTTATTTCAGTTTCTAATTCCAAGCACCTGTCTTGATCGGGCATTGCCTCTGTTGCCGTATGCCCTGCCAACCACATCAGGCATCCAGATGGCATTCACACCTTGATATTTCTCAATGACCTGGCAGCACGCAGCAGCAGCAGCAGCAGCAGCAGCAGCAGTGGCCCACAGCTTGAGATGCCATCTGTAAATATAACAAAAATAAGAAACATTTATAACTGCCAAACAGTACCAGAAGGTAATATGCTGGAGCGGCTCCTGCTGAATTAATCTTACCTTTCTGTTGGAGTTAATTGCATCAACTGTGAAACCTTTGCCCAAATGGGCTAGGGGTGCAAGTACTGTCGCTGCAGTACATTGACTATGTCTATACACCTGATCAGCTTCACCTTGGTCCATTTTTTTCGCTCTTCTGCTGGACTGTTTCTGCATTGAGGGCTTGTTGGGTATAAAAAGAATGCAAGTGTAGTAGCTGCGGTATGGTACTCATGTCTGAAGTAGAAAATACAGAAGAATAAAAATCTGATCAGCTCCAACCTTGGTCCAAAGTTGCTCTTCCTCCTGAACTGTTTCTGCATTGAGGGCTTGCTGGAGCAGAGCAGCAGCATCACGCAGATCCGGATCCTGCAGCAGCAGCGGTCACTTGCTTTGATGGAGGGCTTCTTGAATCAATAAAAGCAAGGCATATCTATTGTAGCACACCCAATGTGAGCATTAACAGAGAAGATGGCAAGATGGCATGCGTCAACGTAACTTGTCAAATGGGTGTCTGTGTGTGTACATATACATTCCTACCAATTAAATGTGATAGATGACTGTACATATCAGATGATGTACTGCAGTACTCCCGCAATCTCGACAGGATTTTAATAACAAACTGAGATGAAAGGGCAGGAGCAGATTTACAAAGGCCCATGGCAGTCTAGTGCATTATAGAGAGACACGCACTGCCCCAGGCTACCTGGCCCAGCATCTGCTGCTGTTTGCTTGCACCTTGCACCCCATCTGATTAAACCCCATCTGATTAAACCCCATCTGACTAAACATATCTGATCAAACCCCATCTGAATAAACCCCATCTGATCAAACCCCATCTGATTAAACCCATCTGATTTTGCTGATTGATCCTCATTGAATCAGAGTTTGTAATATAAATACATACAGCTAAGGCTATAAGGCTTAAGTGGCTTACCGCTGGGTTGTACCGGGACTGATCCGGCGCCTTAGCTGGTTGCAGGACTGCTGGTACTAGGTCTACATGCCAGGCAACGACAGACGATTTGCAACACACAGCGGTTAGAAACCATTCAACATGGCATGTAGGGTGCAATATGTTGCAGCATTGCATTTGCAGGGTTCCACAATGTGCTGAACCGCATTATAACCTTAGATGCTCTGACTGCCTCTGTTGAATGCAGATGAATTTTGTTGTAAGCTAGCTTGATACACTGCGTGCAGAAGTAGGATGTCACTACCAGAGAGCGCTGAAAAAAAACCGCTGCTCAAAGTGTTATATATGCGTTTCTGCTATTGTAGGGACTGGCTGACAGCAAGCTCTCCAAGAGGCGTACTGCAGTATGTACATTGCTGCTGCTGCAAACAATGGTTGGCAGCTTACCAGATGCCGCGACTGCCGGAAGAACAGAAGCTGGAACAAACAACTGATTTGCCACAAGTATGCCGCCAACGATCCCTGAAAGCACGCTGCGCCTGGAGCAGTGTGCCATTTGTGGTGGAGGGAAGGTCCTGGGACTGCATTCTACTGCTTCATTCTTTTTGACTGCACTGTGGTCGCCACATCGACAGCTTCGGCATGTAACAGGCCTAATTCCAAGAGCTGAGTGTATTTCAGGACGTATAGTGTGTCCAGGTGAGCGGTGCGCATGAGGTGCAACGGTTGTGTGGTGCATGTTGGCGACGTTCAAGTCGTAAAGTCTGCAGATGCAGCTGATGCAGGAGCTATAGTGTTGATGTTGCTGATGTGACCCAAAAGTCGGTTAAGCAACCAGCACGTTTGCGATGTGTGGGCCGATGATGATGTGGGTCCCGTACGCAGAACTGTAGCTGAGCAATACGATCACCAGTGTTGCAGCTGCCAATTCCGAAGTGATCACCGCTTCACGCGTGAGACAGCAGCTTTTCATTGGCTCTCACTAACAGTCATACTGTACAGCTGCAGCAGTACAGCCAAGTCTTCCCTATATATACCCCCTGGTACAGCAGCTGAACTTAAAGTGGGTTGCGAGATGGTGATTGGAGATCATCGACTTGCAGCAACGGCCATTTCAGCACACTGCCCACATGTCTTTGGGCTGAACAGCTGAGCCACCTGTGCAGCTGATCACAAACCACGACAGGTGAACTGCCGGGCAGGTGCCGCTGAGACCACTGGTCCACTGGCAGTGATGCTGATCAGGCCTTTTGACGACGGTCACCGTTGATCAGAAAGTTATCTTACGTCTGCTGCCAGCATCTGGACGCGCCCAGGCACCACTGATGTCAGCAAATCCAGCTGCTTTAGATGGAAACTTGGGCCTCCTGTACTCATCTGTACCAAACAGCTTTTGTGCAGCTTCCTTCTGCTGCTGTCTCAGGATAGCTGGCTCCCTGCAGAGCTTGACTGGCCTGCTAGCCTGAGTGACTTGCTGCTCAATGCGCCAGAGTTGCTCGTATATGAGCAGTCTGGCCATGGCTGCTGAGCCGTTTTGTGAAGCAGCCGCTGTTGGTACAGTGCTAGCAGCAGCTGCTGCTGTTATTCAGCAAAGAGGTTGGAGTCTGCCACACACACCAGCTTCCTCCACTTTCTGTTGGTAATGAAGTTGCCACCCACATGCACACGACTGCCAATCTTCTCAAGAGACTCAGCCAGACTCAGCAGAGCCTGCACCAGCAGCATGAGAGACAAGTATGCTTGGAACCACTGTTGCTTGAAGCAACTGGCAGTGGACCAGGTAGTTCTTCAGTGTGAAGCAGACGGCAGATGTCTGATCATAATGCCTGGGCCATCAGGCACTCACCAGGCTGCTATGACTGACATTGGTTGACAACCAATTTGAGTCAAGTAAGCTTTTTTCTGATACCCCAGGGAGGTGGCTAGCAGCAGGCATTACTGATGCTCATGTGACATCAGCTCAGCATGAACTCATGCCATGCATGAATTATACGATCTCAGTTGCGTAAGTCGACATGCGGACTCAGTCAGTGGCACAATGAGCACTGTGCATGGAAGCAGACAAGCGTGCCTCACTGAGCAACAAGACGACAGCTGCGATACGAAGCAGAACCCAATTTGCTGGAAGTAAAGAGGTGTGGTGCCCATTCTGCACCGGAGCCAGTGATGATTTTCTTTTCATGAAATCTCAGATATTCAAGGCTTGCCGTGGGTCTGGAAATCACCCCGGAATCAGTTGTTGCTGCAACATAATGCTCAAGTAGTTTGGGAATCAGTCAACTCAAGCAGCACCTACCTGGACAGCGCCGGCACTGTGTTTAGTTGTGCTGCTGGCCACAGGCTGTAGATGTGTGTGCACAGCCCTCTGGATTCTGCGGTCCATTTGGGCCAGCCAGGCTTCAATACGCTCAGCCGCCCCCCTGCTCTCCCACCAGCGGGTGATGATCAAATCCCCGTGCTTGTACTTGGCATGATATGTCACTGCTCTGGTGCGCAGACGGTGCAGCAGCCTTGTGCATGTCTTGACGAAGCGCAGCACCTCAGCTGCTGCTTGCAGCGCCAGTGTGTGGGCTTGTGCTGAGGCTGGGTATGCTTCTGATGCTTTTAGTAACGCAGAAGTGAGGTCCAGAAGTTGGTGGTGTACTTTAGGTGGTGACCAGAGGTGGATGGTTGGCCAGAGAGGGTCCGGTTGCCACCAATACCTACTGCTGCGCTGCTTGGTTAATCTGCTTGTAGCTGTCAGCAATCTGCAGCATACTGTGCTGAGGACTGCTGCATCCGATGCTTGATATTTGCAGCATTGTATGATTTGGGTCACAGAGGGAATGTCAGTTAGACTCCGAAGGTCCAAAGCATCATTGGTAAACCCTGTGCTGCAGGATAATCCAGTGCTGGCTGCAGCAGCAATAAGCTGATCAGCATCAGGCGGATTTGAATGATTCAAGAAGTGAGCTGCTGCACTGGCACTGCAGCTGTCTTGAGCCTTGAAAGATATCCCAGGACCAGAGCTGCCAGGCTCGCTGGAGGCTGAAGATTCAGGGGTATTGGGTTGCATAGTTGCTTAGCTGGCAGAGCTCCCAAGCTGCCTACTGCTCGGCTCTACTGTACAGCTGGGGCGTCTGACATTGACATAGCAGTTTAACTGGTTCTTCCTGAGCAACTACTTCAGAAGAGTGTTTTGACTGAATATGCTTGAAAATATTACAGCAGTAGTTTGACAGGGACCACCGCAATGAAAGCCCTGCTGTATCCAACTGGTGTTCTGTACCAAAACAGGCAAGTATGGTCAGCAAACACAGGTGACTGAACTCACAGTGCTGCTTTGTTGATGTATATACGCTGTGGGGTATACAATGCTGCGACAGATTCTAGAAGGAAATACTATTCGGCTGCCTGTAGTTGCTGTGGTACAGGTGTATGAGATACCCTGTGTGCGTCGTGGGGCACAGGTGCTTGCCTGGTCAAATGATTCAGTGCGCAGTAATGAAAATCAAACCGCCTTGGCTATGTTACGTGACAGCTTCCAGATGCACCATGCCACATATCTGCTTATGCGCGGGAATCAGTGAAGTAGCTTGTGCTTCTTGTTGTGCTTATTGTGTGTGCTATGCAACGTCAATTCGATTTCCTTAGAGGTCTACCGCAAAAGGTTTTGTGCAGCAAGAGGTCTCCTGCAACCAACATAGCTGTTATATCGTCAACTCGTCTCGAACCGACAACATGTCAGTCAAAGCAAAGACACCGATGTATTGAGGTTCCTGTCGGCACCGCGCTTCCACGGTCCCAACTCAGCCAACAGGCCAGATGTCCTGTGACTGACTGTGAAGGCTTCAAGCTGCACTGCAGTGCTCCCACCAGCGCTGGTACTTCCGAGCAAGGATTGCCCTGTAAGTAGCCTACTGATACGGCATCACGTCGATAAGGAGCACACAAATAGCCTGGAAGGATTCGTAGTTCCTGAGGGATGAGCAACAGCAAGGGCCATGTGCTGATGGCATCACATTCTGCATCACACTCTGCCCTGTACACACATGCCTGTGTGACCTGGGCCGAAGTTGCTGCCAGCAGAAACGTTTTATTACTTTAAAGCGTTTCACCAGCCTACAGATCTGCAGCAACCCGTAGAATGCCTTGCGTGCCGACGTGCCATGTAGCAGTGCAATGCCTTGAAATATCCCCACTCAAATATGCATATTTGACCCCTGACCGTCAGTGGTGAAGACAAATTGAACTTGTCCGTTTAAGGACGCAGACAGCCTGCAGGCAGGACTCCCAACTCAAAGTGCCAGCAGCAGGAAACACAGCCAGTCGATCTCCCAGATCCAAGTGCTACACACGCAGCATCCTCGCGACAGAAATAGCATCTGACAGGGATCGGACACTATCTGGCACCATCTGACAGGGATCAGCAAATCGGGATTACCAGAGTGTCGTCACTGCATGCTGCACAGCAGCGCTCAGAATGCATTGTCCTCGAATGCCATTGCCACACCCTGGCCAGATTTATCCTTGTGCTGCCCACCACTGCTCGCAGCACTGCCTCCAAAAGCGTCATCCTCAAAGCCACTAGCCGTAGACGCCCCTGTTGCCCCAGCTGCAATACTACCGCCGACCAAACTGCCCGCATAACTGCTATCCATACTCTGCTGCTGCGCCAGCTGGCGCTGCTCGGTGTTCAGGCGGTACATGGCCGGATCGAACCCTGCTAGCCCAAAACCCTCAGCAACTGCCGGCACAGATGACAGTGCTTCAGGTGAAAAGGGACTACTGACTCCAATATCTGAGTCATCCTCATCAGCGATGGACTTCCTGGGTACCTGATCAGCAGATGCTGTTAAATTTGCTGCCTCTGATGCAGATGCTGGCAGCTGTTCTTCTGTTGTCCCTTCTTCTTCCACTACTTCTTCTTCTCCTCCTGCTGCTGCTGCTGCTGCACCTGATTCTTCCTCTGCTGGGGCATCTGGGATGAACATGTCTGCTGCATCTGCAAGGCCGTCAGCAGCAGGAGGAAGTTCTTGGACTGCCCCTGCAGCAGCAGCTTCCACTGGGTCAGAAACAGCGGCAGCAGCCGCCGCCTTTGGTGCTGCTGCAGCAGGGAATGCGGCAGGCTTCCCAAAGGCGTTGTCTTCAAAGGCATTGTCTTCAAATCCAGATACAGCTGCATGACCCACATCAGCAGCAGCTGCTGCTGCACTGGTCCCTGATGCTGCTGGCACAAGTGCATCTTCCCCCAAATGACCAGCTGCTAGCTGCCCCACAACTGCTGCTTTATTGGCATCCACACCACCAGCAGCCGCAGCAGCAACAGTTGCAGCAGCAGCAGCAGTCACAGCTGCTACTGCAGCCGCAGCAGCACCTTTGGCAGCAGCACCACCAGATGCCTTTGAGCTGCCGGTATCAGCAGCAACAGTAGCAGGTGCTTCAACAGCAGCTGCTTTTGCACCGGTCAAAGCATCATTTGCCACTGGTTCTTCACCATCCTGCACTGTTGCTGCTGCTGCTGCCCCAGCTGTACCTTTCTGCTCCTGTGCTCCTTCACCTGCCAATACAGCTGCTGGTTTGATAGGTGTTTGCTGTTCTGCTGCTAGTGCTGCCGCCCGCAGTAAGGCTTGCGGCACGCCTTCCAGATCAGGCAGGGCATTGACGACTGTGTAACCAGACACCAACTTGTCATCATCAGCCCAGTCAGCTGTACCAGCCTGTACCCACACAACAGCAGCAGCAGCAGCAGGTGGTAGAGTCATACATACACAGATCCATGAAAGCACTTTTGCGATTCCATCTGTTCAAGCAACTTGAGATGGGGAATACCATCATGCGGAGTGGGAAAATGACATCTTCTTCTTCCTGTGGCTGCTGTGGTTGCTACGCGAGTCAAGCCATTGCAGTCCTGCAGCATCCGCCATGGTGCACGCTTCAAAACGGCAAACAAAACCATTATATCCCAACCATTACATTTCATGAGGCCAGCGCCGCTGCTTGACAATGAAGATGCTTCCCAGTCACTGCTACTCAGCCCTGAACTGGACTTCTCAAAACACTAGGAGCTACTGCGCAGTAGTTGATGATGATGTCACTATCCTGTTTTCCAAGCACAGCTGCTCTGCTGCTGCTGAGAGAACAGTCCAGAAGTGTGCAGAGATTCTAAAAAAGCCAGAGCAGCACTGAGGCGCTGAGTAGATCACAAAAGAAAAAAATATATATACATACATATAGTACTTTATACACCATTTTGTATCTATATAAAGAACATATACATACATATAGTACTTTATATATTAAAATAGTATCTATATAAATAATATATATAAGAATAGATTTGTGTCACAAATGAAACAAAAACCAATAATAATATAATATAATAATACATACATATAGTACTTTATATATCAGATAGTATCTACATAAATATATATAAGAATAAATTTTCCTCTGCCCACTTAGACACCTAGACACCCACTAACTGTGCCCACCATGAGTTGCTCCAGCCACACCAGAGCTCCCACATTGTTTAAGTTGGCCTCGTAGGGGACCTCAAGGCCTGCTGCTGCTGCACTGCTGTACAGACGTCTGTAGGCACTGGCTGCCTTGCCCAGCAGGGGACCAACATCACCCAGCTGCCCGGGGCTGAGTACTGCATCCTGTGCTGCTGACACCTTGGCCTGGGTGTGCATGTGAGCGTGACAGCACAGAGAGTGAGATGGCTTTTGAGGGTTTTGACTGCTTCACAAAATGGAAAATACTATCAACTCTACACTAGAATACAAAACGATACCAAATGCTGCATCGTGTGCTGCCGACCATGGCCTGAATATGTGTGCACATGACAGCACAGACAGTCAGGTGCCGGTTGGGGTTTTTGGCTCCCTGTCAGAATAAAACTTGGATTTTCTCTTGGATACAATACTATGTAATATAACACAAGTCAATACATTATGATACATACTTGATATGTGCAGTGAGGAGCAAGACACAAATGCAGCCACACCTGCTGGCTCACATAGGCTACAGTACAATGTAATACAACACAAAACACAACACAGTGATTACATGATACATATTTAACATGTGCAGTACAAAATTAGACACAAGTGCAGCCACACCTGCAGATATTCCAGTTCCTCTCTGGCTCGGCGAATGTCGCCCTCCCCTGCTGCTGCTGCCAGCTCCAGATCCGAGATGCGGTCAGACAGCAGCGACTTCTGCTTCTTGCCGCTGTCCAGCTGCAGCAGCAGCATCAGCAGCAGCAGCAGCAGCAGCAGCAGCAAGTTGTCCGCAACAGCAGCAGCAGGAAGACGTCAGCATGGGCAAGAGCTGCCATGTGCCTGGTGAGAATGTAGCCTGGTTTTTTGTTCCAGATAAAACCGGTGCTGAGAAGATATATAAGACACAGAAGTATATAACGCATGCTCAGGATCTTGTTTAACTGCAGATTGTTATTTTGGTTGATCCCGAGCATCAGAAGGCTGGTGAACAGGCTCAGGTCTTGCAGATATATCAGCAGCAGCAGCAGCAGCAGCAGCAGCAGCAGCAGCCACAACAGCACTGGGTGGTCACTTGCATTATGCTGTAATTCAAAAGGCGACATAATCAGATTATACCGGCATGCAGCAAAGCACTCATCAAACTGACCCAAAAGGTTCACAGGTAATCAGCAACATCGAGGAACACCCCTTCACCTGCATTTCCAGTGCTGCTTTCTTCGACTCTGCTGCTGCTGCTTCTGCCACCAGCTTCCCCACTTCCTTCTCCAGTGCCACCAGCTCAGCCGGGTTCAGGTTCTGCATCATGGCCAGCTCCTGCTGCAGCAGCTCAAGCTTGTTTGCTGCTTCCTGCTTGCGGGCCAGCAGGGCTTGCAGTTTCTGCCGTGCTGCGTTGCCTTCCTCTTCTTGGCTTTGAGCAGCTGTGGGCAGGACAGAAGACAACATGAAGATGCTGCCTGAGGATAATGATATATATAAGTTACCCATTAGCCATAACAATCCTGCCATTGGCCCCGCGCCCCATTTCAGAAGCGGACAATGAGGATAATGATGATGATAATCAATACTTTGCAGCCATAGCAAATCTGCCATTTGCCCAGCCCTCAGTTGCTGCTTGAAAACAACACATTTGGGTTGGGAAATCTGCCTTTGGCTCTAAACCACATCTCAGCAGTGGACAAGCAAACAGCAAATTTTGAGGCAGCAGGCCATATAAATCTGCGCAAAAGCTCATGCCATGCGCTGAAGCAGCTGTCATATTTGTTGAATATATAATGTAGTAACTCATAATAGGTAACCCTTATAACTATAACTCAGAGTGTTGTGTACGATGAGTTATTCACATGAATCTAATTTTCATCCTCATCATATTTGATTCATGATGAATTTTATCAATGACTAATATCTAACACATGTGACAGAACAGCACCCAGCTCACCTAGCCTCGTCCTGTTGTATCTGAGCTCTGTGTCTTCAGCTTCAGCATTCAGTCGTGCAGCAGTGTCAGAGGCTTGCAGCAGCGCCACATCAACCCTGCTCTTGAACATGATCAGCTCTGACAAAGCCTCCTGGAAGGCCTCTATCCGGGCCTACAGAAATAAACATAACCCAGACAGCGGCAGCAGGGTCAGAGGCTTGCAGCAGCGCCACATCAACCCTGCTGTTGAACATGATCAGCTCGACAAAGCCTCCTGGAAGGCTTCTATCCGGGCCTACAAAAATAAACATAACCCAGACAGACAATGGCAACAGGAAGCAACATCGGGCCTAATTATAAAAATGGTGTCAGTTGATTTGGTGTAGAAAGCTTTCCTCTCTTTTCATCATGAGTATGTTCAGCAGCACACAATGTCACCGGCGCGGCAGTTGCTTCAAGTACAAACATATTTTATTCTATGTATTTATAAGTAATGTAAGATTGGGATGGCTGCAGAGGCAAGTGTTTGTTTTTGTTGTTGCAGCAGTCCCTGAACAAAACCACAAGTGTGTGGCTGCCCCCCGGGCAGGTGGCCACTGAGTGACTGCTAAAGACTTTATTCAGTCAGTCAGACCATCCGGGGAAGAATCAACAAATCTAGGGTGATCAAAGATGTGGGTGTAGCACCTACTAATCCATAGGTCGCTCTACACAGGCTTGGCTATGTCTCCCTGTCCTCTTTACCCCATATACCCCCCCCCCCCCCCCCCCCAAAAAAAAATTTTGATTGTATATTAAAAAATATTATAATTATCTATTATAACTATCTAATCAATTTATATATTGATTAGGAAAAAAAAGCAATCAAAAAGTGTAAAAACACAGACCTTGGCTGCTGCAGCTTCTGCTTCTGCCTCCTGCTGCTTCCGCTCTTTCTCCAAGGCTTCATTTCGCTCAGCCTCCCACCTTGCCTTGTCAGCCGGTGCAAGCATATCAGCAACTGCGGCATCCAACTCTGGCACCAGAGAGGCTCCACCTACAGATGCAGGCCTGGCATTGAATGAGACCTGCAGATTGTACCAACAGCATTGGCAGAAGCAGCAGCAGCAGCAGAAGAAGAAGAAGCAGCACTTGGGGTGACAAAAACCTCAACTATGTGGCGGACGTCAGGCACAGCACTGTTGCAGATCTCTGGTTCTTTGTGGTCGATTTAGATATACAGAAGGTGAATCCTATCAAGCAAAGGGACTCCCACGGCCTGCAGCTTGAGGTTACATGTTACCCCATAAATCACGTTAGATTTGCAAAGCGTCTGGTTTGCCGCTGCCACCAGGGGATGCTCATGCAGCACTTTGATTACACTCTCCGCAGGAAGATGATCCACAGCTTGAGGTCTGAAATATCAACGCCGCACACAAAAAAACACCAAAGGGGAGCCTCCATAGAGTCAAAGCAACCAATCCTGCATCAGACAGCTCCACCAGCAGCCTTAAGCAAAACAAAGAACTGAGCTGCCACAGGCACACCCCGACTATCCTGCCTTGAATAGTTGTCCCACCTTTCCAGGCAGCTCTGGTATCTTTGGCAGCGTCTGATCATACGCATCAGCAATTGCCTTTTGGGCACCCTTGGGGCCAAACTGATTCTCCAAGGACCAATTCTCAGCAGGTAGCGGCGCAGAGGCCGGCTCTATAACCGCCGCCGCTGCTCCTGATGATGAAGACGATATGGGTGCGCCTATGCCGCCGCCAGCAGTACCGCTGGCAGAGACACGGGCAGAGCCAGGAGCTGAGGCTCCTAGGCCGGGGCCTGCTGCTGATGGCACTGTTACCTGCAGCGGTGTGACACATGTGGGCACATCCTGGTTCAAATTTCTAAAAGGAAGGATCAAAAAAACAGACCCTTACCCAGCAGCAGGCATGATTGCAAGCTGCAGTAACACGGTAAGCCCTGCAAGCAACAAGTATTGAAGGAAAAAACCCATCTCCACGCCAGTTGGCTGTCCTGCTTTGTTGCTGATTATGCTGATTATAAGTTTGGATGCAAGTGTGGAGAGTACCGTCTGAGTCGGTGAAAGTACTCCTGTGCAACACACCCTCTCTCCAACCAAAAATGACTACATACAGTTTCCGTGCATGGTATGATGCAAAAGACATGATGCGAAAAGAAAGGGACGCTTTTGCCTGGTCTATTGGCACCCTGAATAGCCTGGTACTGATAAAAGAGATATTTGTTTGAACTATGACTATTGTGTTTGGTAATAAATTAACTACCATTTCCCACAAACAGTACTGAACAGTCCTGACAGGGTACACATCTACCCAAAGCAGTCACAGAACCAGCACCAATGCCTTCAAAGGAATTTGATAGAGAACAAAGAAGAAGCAGGAGAAAGAGCAATATCATTCCCAATCATTCTGGTTGGTTGGTATGTGTGGTTTGATTATAGCATGGTGGATAATACAACTAGGTTGGTTGGATGCAAAGGACGTAAACAATCGTGTAGTTACAATTCCACACCTGTGGCCAATGACCAGGCGGCAGCACAGCAGGCAGCTGAGCCCCCCTTCTGCATCCGTCCATGATGTACATGCACTTGATGAACTGCTCGCCGTTGAGGGAGCCTGCATTGCCGGCCACCAAATCCCACATGCGCTTCAGCAGGGCTTTATCAAGCCCTGAAAGCATGAACACTGGGAAGCACTCCGACCCCTGCAGGAAAGATTCCAAAAAGAAAGTTTTAGAACGACTGGGCATTTGAAATTCATGCAGTAAACTTTTGACCAATAAATAGAATCAAGAAAGATTCGGCACAGATCCCTGCAGAAAAGATTTCATCAGAAAAGAATCAAGAAAGATTCAACACAGATTCCTGCAGGGAAGGATTTCAACAAAAAGAATCAAGAACGACTCGGCACAGATCCCTGCAGAAAAGAATCTAAAGGAACGATTTCCACAAAAAGAATCAAGAACGACTTGGCACCGATGATAAAGTGTCACCAGCACCACACGCACATGATCCTGCTCAGCTGTCAGGTGGCTGATCACACTGGGCTTTGTGGCCTTTGCCCGATTCTCTATGATTTCTGATTTCCTATCTCAGAATAGACTGATCGTGTGCCTGCGGCTTGGGAGAGTCTTCTCAAAACCCAAGGAGAAACCACCTGGCAGTTTGCCTGCTGCATGTAGGTCATCCAGCAACAGAGCTTCATCAGCAACCAGGTCCATGTCATATTCTTGAGAGCATATATGCCCACAAGATTGTGCCAAGGACCTGGTTGCTGATGCTGGCGACTGCCCGGCAGCAGAGCTATTACCCTCAAATTCTGACTCAGCTCCACTTGCTGCTACAGCAAATTTGGTTCCGTGTATTTCCGTGTGTATCTCTGTTTCAATGATATATACTCTGCTCAACACTTGTTCTACTACGTCAGCTGCTGCACAGAAGGTGTGGTGTGTTATTTATGCTTTTGATTGTGAAGGTTCTCACAACGGTAGTCGACTTTTTCCATATGCATCAAAGTATCATATTATACCATACGCACACCATGCCATACCACACCATACCATACTATACCGTACCATATCATACCACACCACTCCACACCATACCATATCGTACATTGCGCATTTGCATGCTGATCCTGTCCACTTACCTTCACAAAACCATCTCTGTCAGTATCCGTCTGCATAAAAGTTGCCTGGTACCGCTGCATATCAACAGGTGTAACCGCTGGAAAGCCGGGTAGCCCAGCTACACCCCCTGTGGGACCAGCAACAGCTCCAAAACCCTGCTGACCTGTGTACCCTCCTGAGGCTGGTCCACTTCCAGTTGTTGTGCCAAAACCCTGCCCAGTTGGCCCTGCAGCTGTCCCAAAACCCTGCTGACCTGTGAACCCTCCCGAGGCTGGTCCACTTCCGGTTGTAGTGCCAAAACCCTGCCCAGTTGGCCCCGCAGCTGTCCCAAAACCCTGCTGACCTGTATACCCTGCTGAAGGGGGTCCACTCCCAGCAGTACTAAACCCTGCTGAGGGTGGGCCCGATGAAGTAAACCCTGCTCCGGACGCAGGTCCGGCGTTGATACCGCCAGGGCCAGTGGGCTGCGCTGTGTAGGCTGTAGGAATAGGCGGCCGCATGCCTGTTAGCTGGGGCTGACTGTATCCTGTTGGCACTGGAGGTCGAGGCCCACCAGTCACCTGTAATATGCAGCAGATATCAGCAGCAGGGCAGGTTCTCTTCACACATGCATTAGATGAGGTTCCGTAGCTGTTGCTAGTGTGAAGAAACGGCACAGTGCTGTCTGATCAATGCTGTTGTTGCTTCCTACAGGCAAGTTGTCTGCAATGCGTGCCTGCCTAGATGCATTGTTGTCACACCGCATATGAAACATGTCAGGATTTACTGATGCGCTGAAAACCTGCTTAACCTTTGCAGCGTCTGTTGGCGTTGTGACTCGACTGCCTTTCTGCTGGAGACACATGTCAATTCTGCCTTTGCTGTGGGAACCGGGGACCAGAAAATAAGGTTCAAGCACTCTACACCCCTGCAAGAGAGCATATATATAACTCCTACCTGTGGCACATATCCCCCAGTGGGCTGAGGTACATAAGGTCCACCAGTGGGTCCTGCAGCCATTGATCCTTGAGGCCCCAGGCCGGTGATTTGTGGGGTGTATGTTGCTATAGAGGGAGGGGGGGCGCCTGTGATTCCTGCAAGCCGAGGCGGAGGCAGCTGGGGCCCTCCCCCCATGGCTATCAGGCGGGCTTGATTGGGGTCCAGACGGTTGCCAGTCGCCTGCGAAACGTTCGATGAATGTGCCGCATTGCAGTGCTGTGGTATGAGTGAGGTGGCTGAGGTTTGTTGATGCATGTAAGGTGGGGTGAACTGCTGGGTTCTGTGGGCCAGTAGAGACCCAGCAGGCAGAAAGAAGATGTGTATACGTGCGTGTTCCGCTGATGACAGCTTCTAACAGCAGTTAGGAAGATATCTGAGTTGAAAGGATGGCAGAAGGTGGTGGTTGTCAGTACGATCACTGGCCGGGACAGACCGGCCTGTAGTGCCATGCAGGAATGCACACCTGTGCCAGCGCTACAAGCCGCATAGCTACGCCAAACTGCATGATGTTCAACTTCGCAGCGCCACCGGAGGAGTACTCCCAGATCTGCGGAACGCGGAGAAGCTCTGTGATACTGAACTAGGTCAACTGCCACTGCAACTGCAGCAGCTGTGTGGCATCTTATGCTGGGACGCTCAGGCACCGTACGGGGGCTGTTCGAGTTATAAGTGTTACCTGGCCAAGTACATCCTGTGGGAGGCCAGATTTGGTGAAGAACTTCACCGCTTCAGCACCTCCCACCCCTCCATCCCGGTCCTCATCTGCCAGGCGAAACCACTGCTCAATCTGACTCGCCATGTGGTTTCAGTCTGCTCAACAGATGTAAATCAACGATACAGACGAGGCATTATTCAGAGACAAAAATGTGCCAAGTTCAGATGGATAAGACAAAGCATGTGGACCTGCCAACATGCGTATGTCACTGTGCAGGTGCAGACTATTACAACATTCCATGTGATCACAGATGTTCAGAGTGCACACTTCCTCGCACATGTAACACGCACTTGAGTGAGCAGCAAGGCAGGCCAGCCGTTGAGGGCCTGAGAAGGTGCACCATCCTTCTGATGCCTTTTGATATGATGACAAAGCTGTACACACTGCCTCGCATCAGGCCCTTGTGGTCTCGTGATGGACCACAAGTCATCCAGCCAGAACACGGACTGCGGTCTGTGCGAGTATTCCGCTAAAGCAGCGCATTAGATGGCAGGTACCACCGCTTTAAGCCTGGGATCTGCCTTCATGGACTCCAGGACCTCTGCTGCAAGGGATGAGTGGCAACTGCTCTGGTAAAGGCCCACAATGCTACAGGAATGCAGCTGTATTGATGCATTAGTGTCCGTGATCAAGATTGAATGCATCAGGATCATGCACATCTATATTATTTCTCGTTCACGCCTCGTTGTGTCCACTCGTAGGAGTCTGTTCACCAACCAAGACCCCCATCAGCAGGAGCAGCTCTGTGAAGAGCTGCTTCAGCTGCCTGCTGCACGCATCAACAGATACCTGCTAGAATACGTTTATCTCGCAGTATCGCGTCCAAGTGGCGCATTGGAGAGGGCCATCATAGAGCTTTGTGGCAGATCGTTCAACACAGCAGTACAGGTAGCTGCCTATAACTGCCTGGGGGGTTCCTACAGCAAACTGTGGAAAAAAAACTGTCACTACTTTGTCTGTTTAGCACGAAAATGGCACACTGCTGTTACTGTTCCATTTTCCTACCCTTTGTTTGAGCTGCTTCTACTGTAGTTTCCAGCTGCTTCAACTGTTCAACAACAAGTTGTCCTGAGCTGCCTGCGCTGTTGTCCCCCCAAACCCTGATGTGTGTTTCAGGTGTCGTGGCTGCTGCTGGCCATCCTGCAAGACCAGCCAGGCAACCAACATGTCAGGCAATTCAGAGATGAGTGTGAGATGTCAGCCCTGATGGGAGGAGCAGTGAGTTACATTTGGGGTTTCCATATTTATTTTAATGGTCATGTTGAGGTTTATTATTGTGTTAGGGATTACTCCAGGTTTAGGGTTGAACTTTGATTCTTGTTTGGGGTTTAGGGTCTGCAGGGTTTAGAGGACAACTTGCTCAAGAGACTTGGGCTTTAGGTCTCAAGGTTTAGGTCTCAAGACACGGTTGGTTCTCAAGGGTGGGCTTGAGTTACTGCTTTGTGGTGGTGAAAGTGTATGTTTACTAGTATATATACTAGTGGATTATACGGGACAGCCAGTGTACAACTCAAGGCTCAATCAGCATAGGCCAAGGCCTTCAAAGCAGTTACACCTAGGCAGTCACACTTGTTTGTTACTTTCTTACTACAGAAAGTTCAACATCCTCTATCGGAAAAAAGGTCCCTTCTGTCTCTGATACAGAGCCAACACTTACACCTGCCTTTGTCATTCTGTCACATTTGTCTCAACCTCAACACTTTCACTGCTTTCATATTATCAACAAGAGGTAGATCCTTACATGCCTGCAGTTGTACTGCATTTGTACTGCCGCAGCCAAGCCATCCGCACTACCTTCACCTATTTCAGAAGCAGCAGCAGCAGCAGCAAGAACAACAAGTCCAGCAGCAGCAGCAGCAGCAGCAGGGGCCAATTATCATTCAGGGTAGTGTCTCTGACCCTGCCAGCAGCAGCACACCTCCATCAAGCAACAGCAGTAGTGCAAAATCCACCCCATTTGCTGTGAATGCAAACAATCTAGCTTTTTCTGGTACCAGCCCCAGCAGCAGTCCCTCGGCAGCAGCAGCACCAGCAGCAGCAGCAGCGGCAGCAGTAGGGAGCTTAGCAAGTGGCAGCAGTATGTCCAGCAGTCACAGGTTTAGAGACTCCTTGGACTTGGAGCTCATGAGACAGACATCTCATCAAGATTTGTGTGCTACCACAGCAGCAGCAGCAGCAGGTACAGCAGCAGCAGCAGCAGCAGCAGCAGGTGCAGGTACAGGTACAGCAGCAGCAGCAGCAGGTGCAGGTACAAGTGCAGGTGCAGGTACAGGTACAGCAGCAGCAGGTGCAGGTACAGGTACAAGTGCAGGTGCAGGTACAGGTACAGCAGCAGCAGGTGCAGGTACAGGTACAGGTACAGCAGCAACAGCAGCAGCAGCAGCAGCAGCAGCAGCAGCAGGAACAGCAGGTGGTGGTGGTGGTGGCAGATCTGGTAGTCCACTTAGAGCAGTACAACAGCTCCATTATTATCAATATCAGCAGCAGCAGCAGCAGCAGCAGCAACAACAGCTTATTGAGGGATCATCACCTACAGGTCTAACACCCATCAAGACCAGCAGCAGCAGCAGCAGCAGTACCTTGCACCAGCAGCAGCAGCACCAGAGCAGCAGCAGCAGCAGCGTTTGTCACCGCAGAGGCCCAATGCTGCTGCAGGTCGGCTGGGCGGCCCCTGGCTCTGCTGCTGCTGCTTATGCCACTTTTGAGCAGTACTTTGAAGCTCGGCAGCAGCAGCTGGTGTGTGAGCTGGGTCAGGGGGAGGGCGTGAGTGGGCTGATTGCTGCCAGTCATGCTGTGGCAGTACAGAATGGCCCTCAGGTAAACCACAGGGTTGACTTGTGAGATGCTTTTGCCTTTCAAAGGTTGTGATCGCTGTGAAAAGTGCACTGTTCGGGTTGTTATTTGCACTGATTTTGATTGCTGTGGTGGGTGTCTGTTCATCTTTGTTTTGTAGTCTTACTGAACTGTTTGAATCTCAAAGACTGATCGTTTTTTACCGGCAAACAAGATACGATTTCTTGTTTCGGGGACAGTGGTGTTGGATGCAGTGAAAGATGGTGTCTAATGAAGTATACTAATAAATTGTGACATATATGCAGGTTATTGCGTGCAAATGATGGTGTTACAATATGTTACAGTGTTGTTATTTCTGCTGCTGCTGCAGGGTGTTGGTTGGCTGGTGACACATGAGGAGGAGCCGCTGAGTGCAAGCTTACTGCTGGCAATGCCTCCAAGGTAAAACACTGCTGCTGCTGCTGCTGCTGCTGCTGCTGGCAGTAGTGGTGGTTTTGGTTGATTTTCAGGGGGAAAAAACTACGTTACACGTCACACACCACACAGTGCTAATCTAATGTTTTTGATGTTTTATTGGGCCCAGAACATTCATCTATTGGGCTCAGGTCTTCTTTGACCTATATTGCAAAGCACAAGTAAAGTATAAAGTAACATATATATATAATATAAGTAAAATATCTTTTCTGTAATTTTGCATTTTTCTTTCAAAGTACCGCTCTCTGTGTTTATACTTTTCCTGTGCAGGTTCCCCCATCATGCTGCTGGTCATGACAGCTATTACATATAATTAAGATCTGCTTGAATTTTTTAATCTCAATATTGACCAAGTAATTATTGATAAATCCTAATTTCTAATAGTACCCCTAATTTCTAATAGTATGTGTGTGTTTTGCCTGTGCAGGTCTCCCCGCCATGCTGCTGGTCGTGACAGCTACCTGGCCACTCTGGACTTTGTTGACGCTCTCTGTGAAACTAGCAGCAACCTCACTCGCTTCCAACAGGTGAGGACTCAACTTGACCTGCCGCTGCTGCTGCTGCTGCTGCTGCTGCTGCTGCTGCTGCTGCTGCTGCTGATGCTGCTGCTGCTGCTGATGCTGCTGCTGCTGCTGGCTGCTGTTGCTGCTGGCTGTTGCTGTTGCTGCTGGCTGCTGCTGTGCTGGCAATCCACTGCTGAAAGAAAATTGATGATGTGTGACAGTCCAGTACTGCTTGGCATCCGCCTTCTGTTTGTAACAAGTTTGTAACATGTTTATAACAAGTTTGTAACAAGGTGCTTGTGGATGTTCAACGGTGACTACTTCAAAGTGCGTGTTGCATGTGATGGTAAAGAAAAGATGCATAGTAAACAAAAGGTATGCTTGAATATGGCGCTGAGCTTACCTGCATATAATTATGCACGCTGACATGTTTTTCAATGACACATTCTTGTTTGCAGGATACTCGCCGTAAAGTGTTGCGGCAGTGTTTGTCTCGCATCAGCAGAGAGGTTGAGGATGCAGCAGAACAGGGAGTGGCAGTTAGGTATGTGCTGCTGCTCCTGCTGGTGCTGGTGCTGCTGCTGCTGCTGTGCTGCTGCTGCTGTGCTGC
Organism: Coelastrella sp. MACC-549; assembly: GCA_018290735.1. Taxonomy (NCBI): domain Eukaryota; kingdom Viridiplantae; phylum Chlorophyta; class Chlorophyceae; order Sphaeropleales; family Scenedesmaceae; genus Coelastrella; species Coelastrella sp. MACC-549. The sequence goes on along the minus strand of JABEVS010000625.1, from coordinate 7,405 downwards.
TGCTGCTGCTGTGCTGTGCTGCTGCTGCTGCTGCTGTGCTGCTGCTGCTGCTGCCGAGTATGAAGCGCTTCATGATGTATATATTTATGTATGTTGGGAGCCAGGCAGATTGTGGATACTGATATCGTAAAACTCAAGCCACTTTCAATAAAGGGGATGATAAAAAGTCCTAAACGAAATTTTATGGGCAGAATTTACGGAATGCATTTTTGCACAAATGCAACTCAGAATGCAGTGGGAGTCATACCTGGTATACGGCACAAACACAGCGGTAATTTAACAGATGTTACTATACAATAAGTGGAAACAGAAAACTAGTCATGCAATGCTGCTGCTGCTGCTGCTGCTGCTGCTGCTGCCATCATGCCACCAGGTACCCAATCAGCGGCTGCCAGTCCCGTGTGTTGCGGTTGCTTGTGAACGAGGCAGCTATCCTGAATTCAAGAGATAAGGTATTTATTTATATGTTATCTTCTAATATTTATTTTCATTTTTCGTCCTTTACTACTCACTTTTAGGGATTGATATATTACGACGTAGCTTTATGACAGGCCATCTATTACATAAAAGCCTCTTATATTGGTCATAAAATTGGCCTAACTCAAAGTCATCATCACATACTCACTGAGCATTGTTTGAAACGGTAACAATCCAGGTGTTTATCAAACGATGATTACTGTAACACAGTTATAACATGACCTTGTACAAAATGTCACTGGTATTCCGGTCCATGTTTTGCTTCTCATGATAATGCACTCAAATTCTATCGCTTGTATCGCTGCTGCTGCTGCTGCTGCTGCTGGTACAGGCACCCTTCTTGCTGCTGATGGAGGTTCAAAAAGACGAAGACTTCATTGATGAAGTGCTGCCAACAGACACCAGGTCACCCTCTGCTGCTGCTGCTGCTGCTGCTGCTGCTGGCCCTGCTAAAAAGCCAGCAGCAGCTACATATAATCCTGGTATGTTGGGGCATGATCCAGCTTACTTGCAGCAGCAGCAGCAGTGGCAGCAGGGGGAAGATGTTGATTGTCCTTCTGCAGGGAATGTTTCACAAATGCACATCCAGCATCAACATCACCAGCAGCAGCAGCGGAAGGGTGGGCAGCGGTGGCAGCAGCAGCAGCAGCAGAAGGGTGGGCAGGGTGCTCCTGCCTGCAAGTCTCCTCTAGGTAGAAGTTCAGCACCAATCGCCAACTCTCACAGAGCACTATCACTGGCAACAGCAGCAGCAGCAGTTGCTGGACTTTCGCCACCAGCAGCAGCAGCAGCAGCAGCTGGACTATCACCACCAGCAGCATCAACATCAGGAACTTTTGAAACTTTACCATCACCAGACATGGGTGTATCTACAGCAAGCTTGATGCTGCAGCAGCAGCAGCAGCAGCATGAGCAGCAGTCTGCCAGTGACAGAGAACAGCAGCAGCAGCAGCAGGGTTTACTTCAGCAAGAAGTGGGTAAGGTACACACTACTTTCCATGAAGAGCAGCAGCATCTGTCATTATCAGCAGTTGCTGCTGGCAGCAGCACTGGCAGCAGCAGTGCAACACTGAAACAGCACGGGACAAAACCACCACCACCAGCAGCAGCAGCAGCAGCAAGGCCGACAGCAAGTGAAGTGGAGCAGCATATGCATGAAGCAGTGGCACTGATGAGAGGAGATCCAGGGTTTAAGCTTGTTAAGCTGAACCTCAAGATCAGAGATCTCCCAGCCACTGTACCAAAGGGTTTTAGAAAGGGTGTAAGTGACCAGAGGAAGGGCCCACAGCAGCAGCAGCAGCAGCAGCAGCAGCAGCAGCAGCAGTGGACGCTTACAAGCAGCACCAGGCAGAACAGCAGCAGAAAGTGCGCTTCTGATATAGAGCAGCAGCAGCCACAGGAGCACCAGTCTGCAGCAGCAAAGGCAGGCCAGCGGTTGCTGAGCGAGCAGGATTATGTAATCACTGATGATTCAGCAGTTGAGGATGATGAGTCATCCTTTGATGACGTGGCAGCTGATGGCCCCTGGCTGTTTGGAGAACTGCCAGCTCAGACAACCTCCAGCAGCCTGTGCAAGGAAACTGCTGCTGCTGCTGCTGCTGCCGCCAAACGCTCTGCGCAAGGATACTCAGCAGCAGCAGCAGCAGCAGGAGCAGCAGCAGGGCAGCTGCTGGAGGTGCATTTAGAGGTTGTTGCTGCTCCTCCTGTGGTACACAAGTTTTCTGGGGCTCAACTGTCACTGAGGAAGAGGGGCAGGAGGATGCCTTCAGTGGAAGCCATTGACATGATTGCAGGTAGTCATCACTTATAATTTCATATTATATATGGTTTATGGTCTAAGATTTCATCAATTGTGTAGTTGGTTTATTTCCGCAATGTTGTGTATGTGACTGTTCTGCATGCCTGGTACATAATCACGATGCCCTGTTGAATAAAAGCAAACAGATGCATTCAGTGTGGAGGCCTTTGACACGATTGCAGGTATGTGTTTCATGTATAATGTGGTGACTTTCATTGAGGCAATGCTGCGCATACTATACGTTTGATGTTGATAAAGGCATCATCAGCACTGCTGTGTAAGTATTATATTTCATTTTCCCTACTATCTTTCATGCCTGGCAATCATTATCATGTTTTTGAAACTTACCAATATATTGCTGAAAATATACTAAATCATGTGCCTATTGTTGAATGACTTTAACAAGCGTCGGGCGAAGACACACACACACACACACACACAACAGTTATGTCACCTAGTGACATGTACACTGTATCTTCTATCTTTTTGTATTATTCTGGCTGACACAGTCACACCCACAAACCGGACTCTGAACCACCATTTTATTGATTATACCGCTGCCAGTACAGTGTACTACCAATTTTCAATATAGCACAAGTTTGAATAACAATTTATGTAAATGACAGATGGCTAGTGCGACTTCAAATGCTGGTCAACATTTTATTTTTTGATTTTTCCCCCCAAATTTTGATTTGGTGACCAAACTTTGGTCACTTCAGGGATTTGGATTTTTGTTTTGCAAATATAAATATAAAAACATAAAAATGTAAAAATATCAAATATGAATATTTGATCGCTGCAGGGAAGCTGGGATCATCTGTCCCACCACCCATCGAGATTGGGCCACCTCTTCGCCTCAGCAGCAGCAGCAGCAGCAGCAGCAGCAATGATGAAGATGGATCAGCAGATCAGGATACCACAGGCCTGACAAGTCTAGTCAGCACTGGTTCTGCCAGCAGCAGCAGCAGCAGCAGCAGCAGCATTAGTCCACAGCAGCAGCAGCAGCAGCAATCTGCTCATACAAGCCATCAGAATGTCATGATGATGAAACCTGAACTCTCTGCTGCTGATGATGAGGATGATGGCAGTTCAGTTTCCACAGCGGCAGCAGCAGCAGCAGCAGCTGCTGCTGCTGCTGATGGCAGATGCACAACAGGGCAGCAGCAGGAGACGTGTCGAAATGCAGCAGACATTGCTGATAATGATAATGTAGGACACCAAACCAGTAATCACCGTCCAGCAGCAGCAGCAGCTGCTATATGCAATGCACAGCAGCAGCAGCAGCAGGAGCAGGAGGATCCTAGAGGCAGCTGGTGGGGCTTCCTGCGCAACCCACTTAGCAGCAGAAAGCAGCAGCAGCAGCAGCAGCAGCGGCGGCGGCAACAGCAGGTGGCAGCAATCCAAGGCAGCAGTGATGCCAGCAAGCAGCAGCAGCAGCAGCAGCATGTTGAGGCGCCTGCAGCTGCTGATGTTAGAGCGGGCCAGGCACGACGAGCAGCTGCGGTATATGGCGAAAGGTATGGTATATTGTATGCAAGGTATTTGTGTACCAGAATCGCCACAATGCAATATAACACATGCAGTCACACGGGTTGAAATAAGATTGAAATTAGATTGAAATAAAATAAGATTTCATTTTGAGCGGGAGTGTGATGTGTGGATACTGTCACCTGAACAGTCGACTCTCTTCCAGAGTGCCAAGTAGTTGGCAATAAAATGTGGTTTTAATTTTCAATATTATTTGCTGTTGTTGCAGCGAATGTACAGACAACCCAGACACACAGGTGTGTCTGAATGAGTCGGTAGATTATATTGAGCCCTGTCCTGCCTCCTTTGCCCATCCTTCCACTGCTGCTGCTCCTGCCACCGTTGCTGCTGCTGCTGCTGCTTCTGCAATCAGAATGTCAGCCCGCACAGATTGTGTCCGTTCAGCTTCCTCCTACAGCAGCAGATCAGGCTGGCAGCTGTCAGGCCTCATTGTCAAATCTGGTGATGATTGCCGGCAAGAGCTGCTGGCACTGCAGTTGATCAGAGAATTTGGAGAGCTCTGGGCTGCTGCTGGCCTACCGCTGTGGGTGCATGCCTTTGAGGTGTTAGTAACGTCAAATAACACGGCACTGATTGAGCTGATCCCTGATGCGACCAGCATACACAGCATCAAAGCACGCAGCAGCAGCAGCTCTGTCACTGCTGCTGCTGCTGCTGCGGAATCAGGGGCTGCTGGGGCTGCTGCAGCAGCTGTACCGCGCAAACTTGCTACTGCCGCAAATGCAACCAGCAGCAGCAGCAGCACTGCTGGTGGTGGTGGCAGTAGTTCAGGGAGTGTCAGCAGTTTATCTGATCATTTTTTTGCCAGATGGGGCCGAGGTAGTCGGGAGTGTGTTGCTGCTCAACGGCGATTTGTGGAAAGCCTGGCAGCATACAGCCTGATCACATACCTGCTGCAGGTGATATGTGTCGAAAAGTAAACAGTAAAAATTGAAAATTTAAAAGAAAAATTCAAAAGTATGTACTTTTCGTTACATGCTATGCATAACAGGGAAAAAACATGCAGCAAATTGTGATGCTATGGTAAATGGTGTGATATGCATTGATAAGGGATGACCACCTCTATGTCCAGCTTTGAAATAATCAATATAAAGTGACACTGATTTTATCATCAATATTAAGTGACACTGATTTTATCAGGGCAGTTTAATTCATCAAATTAGGATACTTTAATTTACCAACTTAGTTTACGATTTCATTTCTTTTTCCTTCTTATCCAATATCAAAAGAGTTTGTATTTCCACATGATGCATACCACCAAACTTTGATATAAGTGTCATCAAGCAAGACAATAAACGCAACAATAACTGCTGCTGCTGCTGTTGCTGCTGCTGCTGCTGCCGCTGCTGCCAGGTCAAAGATCGTCACAATGGCAACATCATGCTCAATGATTCCGGTCAACTCATCCACATTGACTTTGGGTTCATGCTGAGCAATGCCCCAGGGGGTGGTTGGGTGAGATTTGAGGCTGCACCTTTTAAACTGACACGAGAGATGTTGGAAATAATGGACACCGACACAGAAGGGCAACCCAGCGAGCTTTTTGACTATTTCAAGGTGATATCATGGCTGTTACAATAACAATAAATTCATTGACACATGTAAATTACACATGGTATAGTATGGTATAATATAGGCCTTGGCTCTCGGCATTGTATGGGAGGGGTTCTCGGGTGGTTTCCCCCTTCACAATTGAGATCGGATAATCATGCACTCCGCCTTGTCCGAAAGTGGATTGAATTCACTGGGTAGATTTGAGGCGCGGGGCCGATGGCAGTAATGCTATGGCTGCAAAGTACTGATTATTATTATTATTACATGGTATAGTATGAAACATGTTTGAACCATTTTGGTATGGCATTTCTGTTTCTTTTTCTACACAGAAAATTAACTCGCAGACAGTCTGTCGTGCAGAAGGTTGCGGAAAAATTCGAATAACAGTCTAATCAGATAGCTTGTTTTTTTCCGTTATTGATGTTAAATATGTCGACTATTTCAGAATATGCCCAAACATGTTCATGGAAGTCAGGAAAGAAAGGCTTGTAGGTGTCATCCTACCTGCCAAGGTGCCACACAGCACTTCTCACAGCGTGGTTCCTTGAATCTGCTTTCAAAAATAACAAAATAACATATATGTCAATATAGAAAATGTACTGATACTCCCTGTGTATATATAGAATATGTATGCTTGCTCCCTGTATTTATATAGAACATGTGTACACAGAATATGCATGTATAGAACATGTATATTCAGCAACCACATGCAGGACATAATCAGTACTACTGCTACTTGCCACCTCATGAATGTAGTTGCTATATTGATCACCGGCAAGCTGTGCTGGTTTAATTAGCAGATTGTGGTAATATTTGCTGCTGTTTGTAGGTGCTATGTATTCAAGGGTTCCTGGTTGCCCGGAGAGAAAGGCGGCGCATCATCAACCTGGTGAAAATCATGGCAGAATGCAGCAAAGCAGGAGCAGTGCAGCGGCCCGCTACAACAGCAGTAGCAGCGGCTGCTGCCTGCGGCGGCAGAGGTGCCAAGCAAGCAAAGAAAGCACCGAGCAGCAGCAGTCGCCAGACTCAAGGGGCCGTCCTCCAGGATAATCTAGACAACAGATGGCAGCAAAGTTGTCATACGCCTGCTGCTGCTGCTGCTGCTGCCGCAGCTTTAAATGAACCGGCAGCAGGGCCTGGGAACAGCAGCAGCAGCAGCAGTACTACCACTAACACCCCTATCAGCAGTACAGGTATTCATGTACCCACTTGGCCGTGTTTCCAAGCGGGACCAGTGAGGGTTGTAACTGCCTTAGAAGCAAGATTCGCGCCCAGTCTGAGTGAGAGCGCGTGTGTGCAGCATGTACTGAGGTTGATAGCTGATAGTTTTGATGCTTGGAGCACCAGGCAGTATGACTTTTATCAGAGAGTACTGAATGGCATTCTGTGAGTGTTGGCTTGTATAGTGGTCACCAAGCCTGCCCACTGCAGCTGGCAGTGCAGGCAGTAACATTGTAACCAATTGTTCAGTTGGGCCTGGAGGTCCAGCTTGGAGGCCTTGCCCTAGGGGCTTTGGGACAGGTTTACAGGAATCCTACATGTATAGATACTATACATATGTAGATGCTATACATGTATAGATACTATCTAGTACCCAATGGTTGTGCTACATATCTAGGGATGAGATGATATACTATATATATCAGATATAAAAGAGGATGGTAATAATTGATTAGACAATCCGCCTGCGAAATATCGGGCGCGAGGCCGATGGCAGTAAATGCTATGGCTGATGGTATCAGCTATTGTTATCATATATATCAGATATGCCAGCAGGGCGATATCAAGGGAAACAGGTTTGACAGGCTCTACATCATCACTCACTCAGTTCAAGTGCCATCTGGCACTTAATGTTATGGTTCACAGTGTGTCCACTGCACTAAGGCATGCAGCAATATATATATATATATAAGTTACCCATTGACCATAGCAATCCTGCCATCGGCCCCGCGCCCCATTTCAGAAGCGGACAACAACAATCCATGCTGAGCGGTTCGACCGCCATTATGCTCACATTGACACCGTAGT
>JABEVS010000624.1:0-30870 GCA_018290735.1 Coelastrella sp. MACC-549 | reverse complement strand
CCCCTTCACAATTGAGATCGGATAATCATGCACTCCGCCTTGTCCGAAAGTGGATTGAATTCACTGGGTAGATTTGAGGCGCGGGGCCGATGGCAGTAAATGCTATGGCTGCAAAGTACTGATTATCTGTATGACCATTGATGGCCAACATTGAGCCTGTTGTGCGGACATAAGTTGTTGTTGCGCTTGTTTCATACTTTGTTTGCCAGCCCATCCAATGCTGCATGGCTCTATCTCTGTCACTTCAGCGTTGTGCTCAGTTAGCTCCCTCCACCGATGCTTCACTGCAGGCCTCAGTGCAAACCAAGCAAATGATCAAACGCCCCACTCGCTATCAAGTAATCCAGCTCTGCATCTGCTGACCTTGCACTGCACTGCCGAGTGAGACCCTCAGGGCTACTGTCATCCAGATGAAGCAATAGCTGCTGCTGGTGTGAGCCTATTTTGCAGGACAACAATTGCCGCTGTGCACCCAACCGGTTGCTATCAGCACTAGGAACTGTCATGATGCCCAATCCAACTTTGGATACTTCTTCGCCCTTGGCCCCAGCTTGATCCATGGCAGGAAAATCTGCTCCTTGTTTTTTGTGATCGTTACCGAGTGATGTCTGGGTTCTGGACTGCAGTAAAGCCCTAAAGCTGCCTCCGGACTCTTGCCAGGGTTCACCAACAGTGGTGGCAGCAGCAGCTGCAGCCAAAACTGCTCCTGGGGAGAACAGCGGGCTGGGTGATCTGACCTTGCTGCCTGTTTTGCACCAACAAAGCGTTGGCCGTTTCCTGCAAGGGCTGCCTTCTGCAGCAGCAATACGTACCTGCTGATATGCTGTTGACACAAAACACCCAGGTACCTTACCTGCTGCTTGACCGCAGACATCATTACTAGTGGTCTGCTGCTGAAACTGCTGCTGTTGCTGTCCAGGCTGTCCAAGATTGATGGGGGAAGGGGCTTCATGCGGCTGCAGCACTGCAGTCAATGACCGTCTATGTCTCAACATCATGTAACGAGGAGGACAGGACCTTCTGCGCCGCTGATAAAGCCTTGTGACAGGTTGAGCTGATATTGCTGCTGGCTCTATTGAGTGGTGTTTACCAGCACTGCCTGTGCTTTGCCTTGTAAGAACCGCTTCTTCTTCTTCCGGGCCTATCACAGCCTTGGTGGCTGGCACACCATCAGCCCTGGCCAGAGGAGACGCAGCAGAGCACTCATAGCGCTGCCTGCAACGCACTGCGCCAGCAAGCTGCTGAGCATCTTGTCCGACAGCAGCAGCAGCAAGGTCTGCTGATGATGTGCAACTTGCTGGTTCAGCGGCAGCCCTGTCACATATGTTGACTGGTGCTGCCGCAGTGTCATTACTCCCCACCACTGATGACAGAAGCACAGCTGTCAGATGCTCTTGAGGTGCAGCACTCGCCACTATGCCAGCTGTATCCTTTGCTGCTGCTGCTGCTGCTGCTGCTGGTTGTGAAGGGACATCCTCAGAGCCATGTTTGCCTCTGAACTTCCTTCTGAAAACCTTTCTCCCTGTGTTTGGGCTGACACTGAAACCACCAAGAGTGAATTGACCAGTTTGCAGCACTGCAGGTGGTGACTGAGTTCTGCAGCACACGTCACAAAGCTGCTGCTGCTGCCTCTTTCTTTTCCTGTTGATGACCCTGGCCGGCACGCTTCTCACAGTAGAAGGCCTGCAACCAGTACCTGCTGCTGCTGGCGCTGCTATGTGGCCTGACAGTCTGGTTTGCTCTGCTATTGCCTGCTGCAGCAGCACATGCAGTGGCTGCTGAAACCACACTTGCTGCACCGCACGGCCAGACACTTCCACCAAGGCACTCACAGGCTGCTGCTTCATTGCCAGCTGGTACCTGGTCATGGCCAAGGCCTGCTGTCGCTGACGGGCAACACCCACAAGCCGCTTGGCTATGGCCTGTTTGCTGCGGGTATGGGGGTAAGTTGCACCAGGTCCAGCCACTGACAGGCCTGCAGGGGCTGCCGCACTGCTATGCTGGCATGAAGAGCTGAGCAGTTGTTGTTTGCAGTGTGCTGTTGCATGTGCAACTAGCTGACAGCTCTCTGCTGATGGCTCAGGGCACTGCCTCCTCCTGGCGAACCACAAAGCCTCCACACCAACAGCAGCACCACACTGCAATGTGTCCACAGCCAGTGCTTGTCCAGGACTGTCCTCAACTGATGAATTGCAGACTTTAACTCTGGATGAGGTTATGCTGTTGAGCCCGCTGAGCTGCCTGTGCCATGCTGCTCCAACCCCAGCAGCCAGGCTTACTCCTGGTACACACCTGGGCATGTTGTTCGCAAAGTACAGGCTGCCCAAGGTTGATGTGATTGGCATTTCAGCGGCTGCACAGGCCAATGCCGACTTCATCCGGTGAAGACTCTGCTGAGCATCAGGTGGCAGCTGTTGCCAAACAGACTGAAGCTGCAGGCCTGTTAGTTGCTCTGCATGATGTGAACAGGTGAAGGTGGACGGCAGACAGGTGGATTCACCCAACACATTGCATGTAGACCCAGGATGACTGAACTGCGCACCTAGAAAAATATACTTACAACTGGGGACGAGGTGCAATGCATAGTGGGCTGATCTACTGACGGTAGACTTCCATCATTGAGGCCCCAGGCCCCCAGGCCCGAGTGCCCGCTCACCGAGCTTGAGCAACACTGCCAGTATAACAGGGCCAGGGGACAAGCCCCCAGCCTTGGCGTCAGCAGGTCTTGGTTGCTGAACCTCGTGCAGCAGCTGCAGGAGCGTCACGACTGCGTCTGGCTGTGCTGCAACATGCTCCAGCAGTGGATGATTCAGCCAGGCCCGACACATGTCAGGTGAGCTGTCAGGATCACAGCGGTCAAGGAACCTGAGACAGTTGCATGCAGCACAACTGTGAGGTTAAGGTACAGCATGTTCCACACTCAAGCATCAACAAAGACACCATGACTGGTGGATAACAGCAAGTTATTTGTTGCCCTGGATGTCCATCAGTATTCAGATTGCAGAGTTAGACCCCTGCAATGAAGAGGAGATCATGCATTCATTTTTGTGACGCCTCTCACCATCTGTCTCTCTGCAGGGGCTGCTGCTTGCTCCAGGGCAAGTTGACACTCTTCACAAGGCATTGCTGAGTTCCAAGAGAAGGGTTTGCAACCCAGTAGGCATCAGCAGCAGCAGAGGCCAGCCCCTGTGCTGTGCTGTTGAACCAGCCAGGGGGGCCGGGGGATGGTACCAGATGACCAAAAGCAGCAGCAGACCGAGCTGGAAGGTTGAGAGGATCTGGCAGTACATCACTGCGCATGGCTGCTGCTAGCCTGGCTGTTTTTACAATGAACCGTCTGTACAGCGCCCTGACAGCTGGATCAGGGTCATACCAGAACAAATTTCCTGAGGGACATGGGGGCATGCTGCTGGTGTTGATGGTGTCTTGGCTATCACGACCAGCATTTGCTGCTCCTGAAGCTTGACTTGACGCTTGCTCTTGCTTCCCCTGCTGTGGTTGTGGTGCCACATATCTCTTGTGCAGCGTAAGGAGCAGGTGAAGGCAGGCGTGCAGCCACTGCTTGTTGATGGGCACATGCAGCAGCCAGGTGCGGGTACGGGTCCACACCACAAGCAAGCAGCACTCAGTGCCTGCAGGTACCAATGACGGCAGCAGCAGCAGCAGCAACAGCAGCAAACACGTCCAAAAGCATGCCAGGGTGAGAAATAGACAAACTCTATGCAGCGGAAAATTGATTCAAAGCTGCAGGTGTTGCTGGTTACTGCCTTTCGATACAGTAGTACCAGATGTTCTCGAAGCACTTGCTGGCCAGTACTGTCTTCCCCTGACCTGTGACCATCATGTTGAGCTGTGCCTGGCAGTAGTAGTGTGCCTTCATGCTCCTGTATGGCTGGCAGTTGAGTGCCCCCCGCACACCAAATGCCCAGGGCCTGCCGGTCACGGGATAGAAGGGCGCAGGGCACTTGACCTCAATCACGCACGCCTACATGCATGAGGGCAAGATGCCGAGAGCATGGAACTAGCGACAGCAGTTTGGTGGGCAACAATCATGCTAGTCAAGATACCAGGTGAACGTGTTTTACACCCGCTTACTGAGAGGCTGCTGGTTTTTTGAATGCTGCTGAGTATAGTCTGTATACGCGGAACTACTCTCTCCCTGGCTACCACTGCTGCTGCTTTCCTGGGTTTCCCCCAGGTGCCACCAGTCACCTTGTACCCTGCCTCCTTGATCCATGTGTAGGGTGGTGCCCGCCTGCTGCTGCTCTCATCAACACACAGACCAGCTGCCCCTGCAGCTGCTGCTGTTGAAGCCGTGGGTACCGCCAGCAGCCCATCCAGGGAACAGCCCAGCTTCAGCCGCTCCACCACCTGCTGTGGGTCAAGCTGTCCAAGACTACCAAACTCTGAATCCTTGGTGGGGTTGAACACGCCACTGTACACATCAGGGTTTTGCTCCAGTGTTTCGTGGTTCAAGGTGGTGAACCCAGAGTCAAGGAGGCATGATCCCCTGGGGGTGTAGTGCAGGAGGGTGTGGAGCGCTGCTGCTTCATGCCTGGCAAAGTACAGCACAGGCATTAACAGCAACTGTTCAATCTGTTGCTGCAAGAAGTTGAACACCAACCAGAGTAGCAGTCGTCTGCAGGATCAAGCTGGGATGCAGCCATGCCATGCCCACCATGAGGGAGTAGGAACGCAGGACAGCTGGTGCCTGCTTGCCTCCTTGCTGTTGTCACTCACTTGCAGCCCCACGCACAACACAGGGTCCCAAACGCACTCAACTCCGATGCTGCTCCTGATGCTGCCTGGCCTCCTCGCAACGCATTCACTGCCGCCAGCAGCTGCTGATGTCCTTGTCTTGTGTCAGCAACAGCGTGGTAAACCCCGTGACCAACAAGCACACTGTTGGGTCTGGGAGAGTTGAATCCCAAAAGATCACCAATCTTGCTACCTGTGACATGCCTACTGCGTGCCTGATGCCAGGATGTACTGCCCTGCTGTAGTGCTGCGATTTGATCTGGTCCCAGGTGCTGCCTCAGCTGCTGGGAGCTGTTGAATTCGTAGCAGTCTGCCGCTGGACAAGGGAAGAACCTGCACCAAGGTGCATGTCCAGCAAGTAGCACAGAGCAGCTGTATGCCATTTGAAAAGGGAGAGCCGTGCACAGGAGCTGGTGACCAAGGTGCCGAATCTATATACTGTGGAGCGGCATGAACAAGATATTGACATATCTAGCAGCAGTAGTGCTGCCTATGATCATGTTAGTAGAACAAATGGACATGGTGACTGACATAAAGGACATGAGTGGCGTAAAAGCCCTTTATCAACCAAGGTGGTAGCAACTACAACAGCTGCAGCCTTTTGGGGTACAGTGTGTACAACTCCCCACAAGTCAATTATGGTGAGCTGCAAGCTTGCCTGCCTGTCCTTGGATCACATGGACGGCTGAATTGCCATCAACGGCACCTACCTATTTGGAAATGCCTGTTTGAGTTGATCACGAGAGCATGCAGCAAATTCAACATTGGGCAGCACGCCCTCGCAGGCTTGCATGCTACAGCAGGCAGTCGTCCTTAACAGGCATCGCAAGAGTATATTCAACGCTCAAATGCCAACTTGATTATCGCAGAATGCAAGATAGACAGCAGGTCTAGCAAGCGTTGCTGTCCTGGAATTGGGTGTCATTCCGAGGTTCGCCAGCAGTACCGAAGAGTGCCTTCAGTAACAGCGCCTGCAACAGCAGCCTGTCAAGGAACGACATCTGCATGTGCTGTAAGCATCACCTGTGTCATGCTCCGGTATCTGCACGAAGCAGATACCTGCATCAATTGGCAAGGCTCTCAGGCTGTCAACGACATGATACAGCACCCGCACCTCTTGAGCTGTGCTAGTTGGGCCATTGCTTGCATCATACGAGTAATAAAACGTAAGATGTGATGACCTCGGCCATCTGAAGAACCACATGTTTCACCCTGCTGTGCTCTCAATAGACTTTGCATGTCATTGGCATGGCTCTGGAGTGGAGCTCTCCCTTGGTTGGCAAGGTGACTTAACGTTATTATCAACCATGTTTACTTGTAATTGGAGCGACCTGCTGGACGCCTGCAGTAATGGCGTGCTGCACCAGTGCTACTTCAATTTACATCAGCAGGAGCCTCTCAGCAGATTGTGGATCTCAGTTGATGATCAGGATATTGACATCAAGTGTGGATCCGGACTGTGGCATCTCAGCGAACCCGTATCAAGCTTACAAGTACATGAGCCTGCCTCATAAAACACTCAACCATGGCTGTTGCCTGCAGGCTCTAGCAGAGCTGCTGCGCTCACCTGGCCAAGGGTGTATGCAACACCTGCTGAGCAACAGCTAAATGCCATGATTCAGCACGACCGGCGTCAGCAGTTGCTCAGCCAATGTTGCATTGTCACATATTATAATGCAGTGCCCAGCCCACAACTACCAGCCAGTAGTACTGCACCACCAATGAGAAGCAACTGGAACGGCTGGCGAGTTAAGGTATGATATCTGGGGCTGACAAGTTGTTGATGATCATCATGATATATTCTAGACCTAGACGGCAGTACTGACAAATGTGGTGCACCACAGCCTGGCGGCACACAATGTATTATCATTGTCGTTAAGTTACTAGTGTGAATCATATGTTTTGCCTCAATACGGCTGCCTAAACTGGAATAGCATGTCGTCCATCTCTGTGTCATGCAAGCAGTGTGGAATATTGGACAGGCTCAAGCCTTTGAACACTGGATAGCAATTCAGCTGAAACTCAGTCAAACAATTATCAATGTATACGCTACCATGATGGCCAGAAGGGCACCGCTGCATAAGTCTGCAATTACCTCTAGCCTGATGTACAGCAACTTGTCCTCAAGTATACAGCAGGACTTGATGAGGCTTTCTCCGACAGGATTGGAGGTTCCAGTTCAATGGCTAAGTACTGCCAACTTGCCGCATAGCATGGCATGACATTTGCGCAGCAAAATGTTCAAAAGAAACAGCAGCATGAACAGACTCTCAACGAGCAAAGATGGGCCTCCACTTGTGACCGCTCGCTGTGTGTGTATCTGAACAGGAACCAGCAGGCAGCAAGCAGTGATTCTTGAAGCACTAGCAATGATGCAATGCAAACACCTCCTGGAAGTGATTCTTAGTAACATGTGTGTCTACACATCTGTGCTCACAACGCACAAGGCTCAGTGGTGTATCAGAAAAGGGACTCAACACAGCGCAGAACAACATCGTGGGCCCAGCTTGCGGCAAAACTGCACAGTCTGCTAATGCTGCAAGTCTGGCAGAACAAGGTCTGGAGGTCAGAAATAACGCTACCATGGCTCTGCACCTCACTGGATAATAGTCAGCTCGCAGAAGTCAGCCTGCTGTCACACAACACCCTCCACAACCGCTGCAGCAGCATCTCACTAAGATGGCAGATGATGTTGCCTCAGGTTAAACAGTCACCCTCCCGCGCCAAGGGACCTAGCAAAAGACATTAACTCATCTATAACTTATTGACAAGTTGCCACAGTATTCTAGGCATGTACACCTTCAGAATCAGCATTAAAGTGGGTGTCAGAGACGGCTTGCTCAGCATCATTCTGCTGTCAGCACACTGCCCATCAAACTTTGAAACCCGGGGTCCCATGTGGTGTGAGAAGGTTCTCATGTGTGTAAAAAGCAGGGCAGGATCTCCATGGATATCAAACAGACATATGCTCTTCAGCAATTAACTCATGGTGACAAGCAGTTTGGAGACGATCCAACCGGGCCTGTCAATGCCTTGGAATCGCATGATCCGATCCAGCTCAAGTCTAGCAGTGCAGGGTAACCACAACTCAGTTAGCAGGCAGCCTTGCCACAAGTGGGGTTATGATTGTAATCATGGCACCTCATAAAATGACGTCTACTACTAGTACACACAAGCTGGAGTAGATGGCAGAATCATTCAATGACTGCTATGGCTGCAAGTACGTACTTGCAGTATACTGACTATTATTGATGAGCTGGAGTGGATCTATCCCAAGGTAGCAAACTATTGCAGACGAACTGCTGGTCATAACCAGGTCGCCGGCCGCTGAACCCAACACTGCTGTTGCAGCATGATGCTATTGTGCCACACCACCAGTAGTGAAAATACTCCACATGTTGCCAGTGTCTATAGTCCGACCTGGCCCCATAGCAAAAGTTCCATTGCAGGCATTTCCCAACCCAGCCATGCTAAGCCCCACCATTTGCAATTCCACGCGCATCATCACCAGGTGAGGCCCCGTACTTGCCTCCACTTGTATCACCCCCATACCCACCAGCAGACTGTTGCAACACAAGTGCTTGGTCGCTCAAAGTCCATGTTTCAGCAATACTGCCCACGTCTGGTTTTGCGCCATCTCCCTCTTGATTGGTATGCACGCACTCTCCCTTGACCACTGCAGTGCTTCCATCCCTGCCAATGACACCAGTGGCAATCAGGACCACGGTGCGGTTCGCAGGACAGCTCTCGTTGAAGTACAGCCTCTGCTCACAACCAGCCGCCAGTTGTTCAATGAGCAGGCCATAGTACCCTAGATCTGCGCCTGCAAACCTCACAGCGACTTCCAGCACTGATGGCTCACAGTCACACAGCAGCAGCTGGTTGAAAGTGCAGGCTGCATCACAACAGCTCTGGCTTGGTGCCGCCAGGATCTCCCTGAGGGCCGCCACAGCCTGGGCCCGACTGACCCCGCGCTCTGACAGCAATCGGGTGTAGTTCTGGGGGGCAACTACATCCACTGTGAGGTTGAAGCGGTTCTGCGCTGCTGCAATCTCCCTAGCACAGCTGCTGAATAGGGCTGAGCCTGGTATGATGCAGCGATCGGGGACGCCTGTGGCGGCCACCTGAGCCACAGTCCCAGCAGCAACTGAGATGGCAGCAGTGGAAGCAGGTGACTCTGTTCTGTGTGGAGGGTCACCGGCTGTTGCAGCTGCCACTGCAGGTAGTGGTGAATCACCAGGCTGTGACTCCTCTGGTGTCAGGGGCTCAGCACCAACAGTACTAGAAGTTTCACCTGCAACAGCAGCAAAGCGAAGGTCACAAAGTGCTGAAGATGCCGCTGCTGAGGTTTTGGTGAAGTGTGCGAAAGTAACAACTTCCATCATATGGGCACAAGTGATGGCACATAGAAGGATTGATTTGCTAGTACACAGACTGACACCTACTCGGCGGAGCGGCAGGTGAACTGCAGAGGATCAGAGAGGGCTACCTGATCATGTATCCATGGTGGTTGCTGCTGCTTACCAGTTGCTGGAATGGTGGCAATGGCAGCTACCAACAACAGCAGAGCCATGAGGGTAATCTTCAGCTGATGTGACCACAATTGCACAGGTCCTATCTGGACGTACCCAGACGCACCACCGTGCTGCTGATTGGCACGGTGCCTGATCGCTGCCCTCAGCAGTTTGTTGGATTTTCTACATGAAGCTGCCCATAGACTGTCCTGGGTCATCTTTGTGCAGGTCTCTCCAAGAGTTTTACGCCGTCAGTGTTGGCACGCAGGGCCCTCCATTGCCTGTGGACTGCAACAATGAATATGCTGCAGGTGTCACAATGGCAGCAACACAGTACACAGAGGACAGTGTGCATTGTGATGCTGCTTCTGGACCTTGATGTGAGATGGCAAGGCGGGCACAATTGAATGTGTGCTGATGGACCCACAGGATGTTGCACCAGGAGCAGTGGCTGTCCCATGCAGCTGCCAGAACAATGTGCAGTCCTGGACAGCAGTGACTGGGCCTCTCAATTGACTTACAATCCGAGATATACTGCAACCAGGTCATGGTGTGCCGATTATAACTGGTTCGCTGTGCTACAGGTACTGCACCCCTGCCAGGCAGCGCGGCCTGCAGCGAAGTTCGGCACTTTGGACCCGCATATGTAGCGGAAAGGCTCACCCTAGGTAAGTAGATGACTATAAGCCGCATATCCCTACACGACTGAAGAAAGGCTAGATCTTGCGAGTCGTCGTTCTGCGTTACGTGCGGGTGGTGCGGTGAATAAGTCTATGGTGCGGTAAATAAGTCTATCAGGACAGTGTGAAGGACAAACAAGGGTCAAATAACCTTGACAAGTATCGGGTGGCACAATCGATGTAGGGAGGAAAGGACCCTTCCGGCCCAAAGCCTTTGGGCAGGGCACCTATTGGTGCTTGTAAGTCGGCAGGCATGAAAACACAAGGCGTCCCCAGTCAGTATACACTCATTGCAGGTGTGTAGATCACGGTTACAACCACCCGGCAGCCAGGTTGTGCTGTAAAGCATGCGCAGCCGAGGAACCCGTCCTCGGCGCCCTTTCCGTGACTGTCGGACTGCCGCTGTCGCAAGCTGTCAAGTCTCAGTAAGTGCACACAGGATGCATGTCCCAGCACCACACCTGTGCAAACCTCCAACTCTCACAGATTGGTATGGTTTCAAAGACACATAAGCCCACGCTGGTTCATGATCCCATCACCCCGCCCAGGTACGATACGGCACTCAGTGTGTTCCCTACCATGATAGGCGGATGGTTGCCCATGAGTGGCAGTGAACAATCACAATATGTCAGCAGGCATGTGATTTGCATCAGCATGTGCTTTGCAAGAGTCAACTGCCCAATGCGCTCGCTAACTGAAGACTGTATATCTCTTGAGACACATACTGTCAGACTTCACTCACTGATGCTGGAATTGCTGCTTCTTCCTGCTGCTGCAACTGCTGCTGCTCTTCTCCGTTGCTTGTCTCTGTCAGTGTCAGTTTTTGGACATGGTTCTACACCAGCTGCTAGACTGCATTGCGGTACAAAGCACGGCTGTGTGTACACTGGGTCCTGTTCCAATGGTGGTGGTGCCTGTCCAAAAATCATGTCGCAGGATAAGTCTTCAAAATTAGGGTTCATTGTCAAAGGCAACCCAAAGTCATCAGTGAAGAATGACTGTGTAGGAACCTGCAACAGCAAAAACAAGTGACAACTTGGAATCCACGGGCTCAATGTGCACCGATTGCAGTGCTGAACGTTGGCACGGGTGCTGCACGTTGGCACTGGTGGACAAGATGCGCTGTGATTTGAATAAATGTTCAGGCGAATGTATGGGCCGGACTGTCTCACCTTGCACATATTGGTACAGAGCCCAACGCAACCACTGCTCTCCAGGTACCTGCACTTCTTGATGTGCACAACACTGCGCTGCTCCCTCATGACACCAGGTGCTACCTCCACCTGCTGGCTGCGCAGCTCACTCTCACCAACAAGCCAGTGGAAGCCAAAGGACGCAACAGCTGCATTCACCTCAGCAGCCCACTGAGTGGGACGAAACAGGGTCCTGCAGCAATGCAGCAACATCTGGGCCGGAGGAGCTTAGGTTGCAAACAATGTCACCATCGCTGCTGCCGTATCCAGGTGAGCAGGCCAATGCCCAGAATATACGTGTTGCTCGACTATAACAGTAGCAAATGCCCAGGGGAGATCAGGCTGACGTAGGCAAGGAGAGGCGCTACCATCATGCCCAGCCTGTGCAGGCAGTGTGTGTGCCGGTCAGGCACTCCTGTTCATCCAACTGCTATTGTTACTGCTGTGACTCGATAAATAGTGAGTTTGATTACAGTGACTTACTTGAAAGCAGCTGGTAGTCCTGGTGGCAGCAAGGATAACAACACCTGCCGTACCAGAGCATGCTGCTCAGAGGTGCTGCGGCCGCGCAAAATCTCCTTAGATACCCGTACAAAGTCGTCATACTGGGTGTTCCAGGGTACATATATGTCTGCGAATGACAGACAGAAGGCACTTCTTTGCAGGCTGCTGGAGTCAGAGCTGGTTCAGCAGCCTCACAACTGTACCGCAGGTGCTTAATCGTGCACGCATGCACTGCCGACTGACAACCTTCTGCTGCAATTATGATTGGAGATGATATTGATCTACTTACGCTGCCAACAAATGCTTGCAGTTGCTGCACGTGATCACCATGTGTCACATCTATTGCTGCTACAATCTCCTCAACCAACCTGCTCCTAGCTGATCGGCTATCTTGTTAGTGAAAAGTCTGATGAACATCTGCTCGAGTGGGGAGTCATTGTACACAGTCTTCTCTGCAAAAGGGTCCTGCAGCAACTAACGGGCAGACATGATGCAAACACGTGTTGGCAGTTACCTGGTACTGCCCCACAGCTCTGGCTTTGCCAACAGCCATAAGCCTTACAAGGTCTCAGCCGCTGCAGAAGCAGGTGAGAGTTACGAATGCTCTATGGTAGGTTATCGTGCCTTCAACAGCTGCAAATTCAGACTGTAGCCAGTCCTGCACGCTGTTCTGGCCACCACCAATACAAGGCTCACCTTGGTCCCGGAAGACTCCGAACGCATGCTGGCAGACCGGCATGGAATTGGACCACGCATTCCTTCTAAACCTGATCGATTGTGGTTTCGTCGGCAGCTGCATGCGTGCGGCGAACCACTGTGATGCGTGCCCCAGTGAACAAGTGACTGCATGGTTAAGGGGTGCTCTTGCAGGATATCATCAACAAAAGTAGACGTCACAATTCAACATCGCATGCATAATAGTCTTCCTTGCTCGCGGCAGGATCTGACAGGTGACAGGTGTTGTTCAAAGCCCTTCTGGCTCGACAAGCTGATTGGGCATACGTAAAGGTATAAACGCAATCAAATGAAGATCAAATGTGTGCTACGCGAGGCACTTTAACACATTCATGCTTTTAACCTGCCTAGAGCTCTTGTTGCTGATCATCGTTGCCAGTTTCCCACGTAAGCAGAACAAAGCAGCCTGGACATATAAAGCAGAGAAGATTAAGGTCCAAAGCATACAGCTAACCCATGGCGAGAGAGCAAGAAGGTGCCTTGGTTGCAGTGATAGCAGATGAAGATACCATCACAGGCTTCCTGTTGGCTGGGGTGGGGGACATAGACTTCAGAAAAAGAAGCAACTTCTTGGTGGTGGATTCCAAGACCACAGTCAGGACAATAGAGCAGGCATTCAAAGACTTTACAGTACGGGAAGATATAGCCATTGTCCTTATATCGCAGCCTATAGCCAATATGATACGCAACATAGTTGCCAACCACACCAAGGTAAGGCTCTTGACCTGCATGCCTCAGCGTGCAGCCAGTACTTATTAGCAGGGTGCGTCCCTGAAGACCACAGACCACCTTTCTGCATTGGTCTGATTCAGCATTAATGCCGCCTGCTAGGAGTATCAACAAAGGAGTGCAAAGACCTGCAGCTTACTGTCATGTAGTGCATAGGATGAGTTAGTTGTAGTCCTAGTCAAGCAGCCAACAACCGCTGCCTTGCAGTTGCATTGCCTTTGTGTACATGGTTACAGCCATGAGAGCGATGACACGCATACTTCTCACTAACAAAGCCTTGCCACTGTTCTGACTTGCAGCCAGTACCTGCAGTTCTAGAGATTCCTAGCAAGGACAACCCATACGACCCCAATCAAGACTCGCTACTTATACGTGTAAAGCACCTTCTTGGGTTGGCGTGAGTCACTAGTGCACTAGTAGCAGCGACCAACCGCCACAGCCACACAGCAGGTGCATTCGTACAGCATGTTCGTGTGAATGGCAGTGTGGTGCGCCTGCGGTACATTGCGAAGAGCGATCGTCTGGACAGGCTGTCATCATGTGATGTATGCTGCGTTGTCCACCAGGCAGTTTGGCTTGTAGCGGCAGCAGCATGCCTACCACTATACTGCACCTGGCATTGACATCAGCATTGCTGGGGTTGCAGCTTTGTTGGCTATCGTATCACATCAGCAGTGGCATAGCATCAGCAAACCAGCTAGGTGCTCAAATCACTGGTTTCAGAATCGCCCGTGAAATGCACAGTGTGGAAAGGAAATTGATCCATGCAACATTGGACAGTGTGGTACCCAGGAGCAGATGGAGGAGGGTAGGGAGTCAGCAGGTGCATATAGTTGCATGTTTGTTTAAACATCCAGACAAAAATGATGTGAGGCTGAACCCCTGTGCCGCAGCGGGCACATGAAGCATATTATGGGAAAGCCAGGAATCTGTAAATGAGTCACCAATGCCGTGACCAGAATTTGCGGGCCAGAGCCGCTCACTCTGGCACTAGAGACGGTCTCTAGTGGTGGCAGTTCCCCAAGCAGCTGTAAGCACTGGTATGGAAGTAATGTGCGGGGCCTCTGAGTATGTTTTTTGTGCTGTTGTTGCATGTGTTATGGGAGAGGGATCATGCTTGTTGGCTTAACATACGCGACCAAGAAGCTTGCTCCCCTTGCTGAGTGAAGTCACTGGCGACAGAACGGCCACCTGATACAACTTGCTGACGCTTAATAAGCTATCCTCGCAGATCTCGACCATCTTGGGCATGTGACCAGGGTGCAAACTCTGCTGAATATACTTGCCGCGCGCGCACTTGAGCTTCTTCACAGGATGCTGTAGCGAGGGAACTTAGACGACACATGCTGTAGACAATATAACGCCATCCATGGAAAGGGATGGACACATGCGCAATAGCGTCCACCAAATATTGACACCTGGCCGATCAAAGGAGCAAAGCTGCTGACCCTTGCGACAGTTGCGATTGTCAACCCGCAGCATGGAGGCAGCTCGCAGCTTTGCAGATGCCTGGGTTGCTGCCTGGCACAACAGGGATTTGAATGCCATCCTCAGTCACTACAGTGACGAAGTAGAGTTTTCAAGTCCACGTGTCCGGGCGCGTTATGAAGCCACGGGCGTGGGTACACCCCATGGAGTGTTGACCGGCAAGGAAAGTCTGAGACAATACTTCCAGGAGGCTCTAGATAAGCTGAAGGTGCGCTCTAGTGCAAATGCGAAATAAGTTATATGATGATAGTACGCGCTTGAACAGTTGTTGCTACGTTCTCAGTTCACCTGGGGTAGCCAACGCAGGGAGATCATCAGCTGCTGTTGCATTACGGCAGTCCAGTTGAAATGTCGTACACCATTCGTACTTTTATTAGCTATCCAGGAGGCCAATGAAGTAGTGTAAGCCATGCTCATCTTGTCATGGTCTTAGGGCATGCTGCTGCTGCTGCTGCTGTCAGCGTAGGTTATCAGCTTGACCATTGATGAGGTGCTGCTGGGCCTGCAGGACTCATTTGCAGTGGTCTACACCAGGGAGACAGGTGCAAAGGTTGTGGAGGTATTTGACCTAGACCAGCAGGGCAAAGCCAGGGTTGTCAGAGTGTACTATGATACGGTGTGCTAAGATAGCGTTGGAGTCCATGCCACAAACCCCGCCTGACAGTCAGATCCCATGGGCATGGACATTGCTGATGCTGCTAGTATGATTTGCAGTACATGCATACAAATTGGTCAGGGCGGCTCAAGATCAGCTGTGCGGCGCATCACCTCCTGGCCATGGTGGCAAGCCCCTTTGGTACACATCGAATACAACTTGCGCAGGAACCTCATCACTCAGGCAGAGCTTCGCCATTTGAATTTTTTTTACAAAAAGGGTTCCCTTAGTGTCCATTGAAGTTGCTTGATTTCAGAAATTTTCCCCATGAGCAACTTTGTTAGCTCCTACGGGGTGCCCCTTTTCAGCCCCTCAGGGGCCAGGTTGTATAGTACCAGATTATGATGGTATGGTGTGGTTAGTGATTGTGCAGATACGAATAATGCCCGCAGGCAGGTGTTCAGGCTGCCAACAGGGCATGGGACTTGGTGCAGGTTGCAAGTCATTTTGATAGGATCCTAACATGCATTCTTTGCTGCTCTCCTGTTTACAGTGTGGTTCCTGTTTTTTGTGGCCATTGGATGTGATGCACAATCCGTATGAGTGGACTGCTGGCCATGGTTGAACACTTCTCTCTCTCTCACATGGTGGTCAATGCCTTTGGAAGCTGGTGGCCAACCATGCGTGGCAGACAATTTCAGGCTTGCTCATGGAAGCACCGTGCTTCTGATGCTGGCAGCATCAGGCGGTTGGACACAGTGGCTGATAACACTTATTTACATTTCATTCTCCCCTTTGTCTTCCTATCAAGCTAATGGTTGCCAACAAGTTGTTGCATCCAGTCAAGGTACCGTACTGAACAAGCCTGCTACTATTGAATATGGCCCACAGCCAGTGGCTGAGTCAACCTGCATGTCTGCTAGGTTAGGACCTGTTGCTGATGGGCAGGCATCAAATGCCGTGAATTAGGTAGGTTGCGCTGATCAAGCCGTCCTTTCTTGCTGGCTTATGGGTGCGAGTATACCCTGGTACGATGACGTTGTGCAGTACAGGCTATACCTGTCTTACATGATATGCCTTCTCAAGTAGCAGCTGGAGCCTGAGAACCCTTCTAAGCTTAATCTGATCTATATCAGTACACCAACTGATGCGTGCGTATGCTTTGTTGATCTAGCGAGACAACACCGTACACACCCCTGTCGTAGATCGCACCAATACTCAGTACCACGATCAATGGCAAGTGAAGAGGAGGAGATTGCTGCTCTTGATCGGGTGCTGACCCGCACGGTGCTCACTAAGGACGAGGACCTGCAGCAGGTGAAGCTGGGGATTCGGTGTGTTGATGCACCTCATCCTGGCCATGGTCTTAGACAACACAGGCCGTAAGGATAATTGCAAATTGATGTGGTCGTGGGTTCTGAGCTGGCTACAGTGCGTGAACGGGTCGCAGCTGGCAGATGCAAGGCATGCAACAGCAGTGCCATACATGCAATGGCATTACCAGAGGACACAGGGGCTCAGTCCTCAATCCTGGCTGGCCAACTGGGACCGATTGTAATGCTGTGCAGCTGTTAGTAAAGCTACTACCAGCACTGGTGCAGAAGCTATCCACAACACAGCCAAAACTTCGGGCCAAGGTAAGTAGGGCATACAGGAGGCCTGCAGTTGCAGCAGAGGAGCTGTCCCGGCTGCTGTTACACCCTACTTGCAGACTGGTGGACACTAGTGACTATGCTGGCATGTAGGCTGAAATTAGTTCATTATGGGCCCGTTCCTTGCCCATGCAGTGTGCTTGCAAGCCAGATGGACACCTGCAACCGCTTGCTGTAAACAGTCTTGACCCCTGCCTGTGTATCTGCCCTCGTTTAGGTTCTTGAGCTGCTGAACCACGTCAACAAGCGTGTGAAGGCTCTTCCTTCCACTCAACTCCCGTTGCTGCCGCTGCTGCGCCTGGCCCTTGATGGCTCAGCCGGGCCCATGGTTCGCAGTTTTGCCCTGGTGTATGTGGAGCTGGCACAACCCAGGGCACCACCACAGGAGCAGCTGGAAGCAGTGAGTGCTCCAAATCTTTTCACTTCACTCATGACTTGCCAGCCATCCTGCTTGCGTTACAGTGCATAGACAGTGCTGCACAGTAGGCAGCCCAGACCGCCAAGGACTCATGCGTCCCAGGTCAAACAGCGAAACAGTGTTCCCTCCAGCCTGTACCAGACAGTGGTGTGCGGTGATGAACAGCCATCTTTCTGCTGGCCCTGAAGTGGCTCCCAACTTCATGACTCGTTACTGGTGGATGCGTGCAAGCAACCTTATGGGCATGTTGCTGCCAGGTGCCCCTTCTGCTGAAGGGCCTGTCCACCCGGCCACCCCAGCACAGGGCAGTTGCACTGCGGGTAGTGCTGGCATCACTGGCACTGCTCAAGCAAGCACCAGCAGGCAGCTACAGCGAGGTGGTGGCAGCAGCAGGCCCAGCAGGCAGCAGCACCACCAGTACCCCAATAAATGCACCCAACATGCTGCCACCAGTTGCAGCAGATCGGCAGATTTTGCTTGATTACGCGCTAAAGGTGCTGCTGTACCAGCGACCATCATCTGGCAGCAGAGCGCCTGCCACCCCTTTGGGCCTGGCCACTGCTGCTGCTGCTGGTGCTGGTGCTGCTGGCAATGGCACTGCTGCTGCTCCTCCTCCACCTGGGTTGTCTGCTGCTGATGTGTCTGTGCTTGAGGAGAAGGGTGTGCTGAGCCAGGAGGTTCTCTCTCAGCAGAAGCTGGGAGTTCTCTGTCTGCTGGGGGCTGCAGCAGCAGGGGTGCCAGGAAATGCTGCTGCTGCTGCAGCAGCTGCCATAGCCAAATCAACGAACAAGACTGGGGCAACAGCGGCACTTGAGCAGGAGAGTGATCACCTCTCTGCTGACACCATGGCCATCAAGCAACCAGCAGCAGCAGCAGCAGCAGCAACCAATGGCAACACCCCTCAGGGTGTGTATCTGTCATCCGAAGAGTTGCTGCTGCCGCTGCTGGCGGCCTCCTGTGACCCTTATGAAACAGTTGCAAGGTGAGTGACGTGGGCTTGGTGCTGTATCACGCAATTCAAGGCCCCTGTCAGCTGTACATGTGCACCACCACAAGCAGGCCCATTCTTGTTCTGGCACGGGTCTATGTTGTGGCCCAGCACCTCCCTACAACAGCTTCAGCCCGGTGTTCCCCAGTGCTGCCATGACCCTGCAGGCGTGGTTCTGACCTGCTGGTGAAGATCATCAACCCTGATGCTGCTCGGCCCGCTGTTGACCTGGAGTCACCAGCGTTGGTTGCCGCACTGATGAAGCTCATGCTGGGAGATCAGGTGACGATGATGATCAGGATGATGATGGTGGCAAGGGGACAGAGGCGGTCTGGACGCCCAGCTACATCTGACTGCATGTCAACATGACGGCATCACAGAGGAGTTTGATGCCTGTCTTGGTTATCCATGGAGGGAGCTCCAAATCACTTCTCTGACTGGGGTGGTGCTATGTGTTGAATGTGTACACCTCCTGCCATTCTGCAGTATCAACAAGCTGCACTGCCATTCGCCCTGCAGGATCCTTCTGCTCCGGCTCCTGCCCCCACACCTGCTGGCCCTGCTCTGGCTGTGCGTATCATGACACTGCTCGTCAGGTCAGGCAACAGCAGCAAAGGTTCCAAAGCCAGGTTCTGCATGCCTTTGCTGTCACACATCCTGTCGTCAGTTGTAAGGATATGCTGTGGCAGCCTGATTAGGTCTCTATGCAGTGTGTTATCCTGGCCTTTGCATGCAACAGCAATGCTTTGTGTTAGCAGCCCCCTCATGTAGCCCTAGCAGGCTGTATTGCCCTGTTGTCCTGCAGGTCTGTTGCTGCTGCCAGAACATTTCCTGCTGCTCCGCTGGTGATGTCTGCGTGTATGTTTGGCCCGTCCTCGTCCCCACGGCTGGTGCGGCTGGGGGCTGAGTGGGCCGGCTGGGTCTTCAAGCACGCTGAGCATCACCAGTTGAGGGCAATGGCAGGGCCTGTGTCATCTCGTCTCATGGCAGCAGTTGGACTGGCTGATGAGGAGGCAGCAGCAGAAGCAGAAGCAGGAGGAGAGGCGGCTGAGGGGAGTGCAGCAGCGGAAGACATGCAGGTGAGGGACACACAGGCTCTGCATCATACACCGGTGAGTGGAGTACAGATATCACCACCTGGTGCAGCTACTGGTGTCTGCTGGACAGCACGCTGGGCTGAGACCCAAAGCTTCTCCTGTTTCTCAGTGTGGTTGGCCTGGTGGTGGTGCTCAGCATCAGACAGGTTGCTGCAAGTACTGTTCAGTGTCATGCCTGTTGTGCTGTATGCTGCAGGTTGATGGTCACCACCCAGCAGCAACGTCCATGAGTGCTGGCAGCAGTGGTGGTGCAGCTGCTGTGTTATCCTTGTCTGGAAGTGTTGAGGCACGGGGGTATGTCTTCTCAGCGCTGGCGCAGCTCACACAGCGACTCCCAGATATGTTCAAGGTATGCGCAGTGACAGGAGACATGCCTGCTTGGAGTGTTGTTGTGGCGCCTGCAAGCTGCTGCACTTGACAGTGCGACAGCTCATAATTGCGCTTAATTTCCAGCTGCAGAGGTATCATGCTGAACAAGGTCCTTCTAAGCCCTGTGGTCCCCTCCAGCCCCCACACTCCTGCAGGCTGTACCGCCGCCACCTTCCACTCATTTGCACTGCCCTGTGTGTTTTTGTCCCTGTGGCCTGCAGGGTGACACCACACTGGCCAGCCGTCTGTTTGCCGCCCTGTCTGCTGAGCCCCCTGGCAGCAGGGCAGCACTGCAGGAGGCCCTGGGGGGCCTGGCTACAGCAATGACAGCTGGCATACAGGGGCCAGGCACAGCAGCTGAGCCAGGAGAGCTTGATGAGAGCAAGAAGCAGGAGATAGAGGCGTTGTTGATGAGAAACATTGCAAGTGATCAGGTATGTGTTCACTGTCACACATGCACACACCTGCCCTACTAAAAACTACCAACATAGGGCAAGGCAGACATACGCCATCACCTGAGTGGACTGAGTCAATACTGAGCAGCTTCTCAAGCGATTCAGGGAGCAGCTTTCAGGCGCTGCCGGTACATCGATGAAATGCTCAGCTTGATATCGCGCCGTGTTCAACCACAACACAAGGGTCAGAACACTGTGTAAGGTGCATTCTTTTCCGGTTCTTGTCCATCTGGTTCTTGGTGCAGGCATCAGTACGCCTGTGTGCAACTCAGTGGGCCACTCGGCTGTTCCCCAGGAAACACATGCCAAGCAGGTAAAACACACAGCATTACCCCGCAACAGCTGGACAACGTGTTGCAATGACGCCTGCAGGCTGCTTCCAGAACATGTCTCTAATGTGCAGGCCACACATGATGCCTGTCAACGAATTGGACAGCATCTGCTTTTAGCTTGTGTATACTCAAGCTTGCTACACAATTTCTGTAAACCTGCTTGCGTGAACACATCCTCAACAGGCAACAGCAGATGCCCCCTGCACCTGTTTCAATGAGCCTGGTGTTTGTGTCTGCTCTGTTCCTGTCAGGTATGTTTGTATCCTGGCCGCTGGTGATGTGAAGCCTGAGGTGCGTGAGGTTGGTCTCACAGGCCTGGGGCTGTCACGTGTGCAGATACCGCCAGGAGCAGCACCAGCAGCATACAGGAGCGCCGTGGCCAAGCTGGGGCTGCCGCCACCTGGCAACATTGTCAGTTACATTATCCACAAACACAAACAATTGGGGACTCCTGCGGACCTGAGCAGGTGTGCATATGCACAGGAAGTGGATAGAGGCCTGATGCCACTCCTGCTGTTTGTTGACGACATGTGTACTGCTGAAGACATGTAGCTCTGCTCCGTTACTGACCTGCTCGCAGAATGCACCTCATGCCAGCAACCACAATAGCACTCCGGGTATCAGGCTGAAAGCAGCTGGCAGCCGGCATGGTGATTGGTGGCTTGTCAGCATAAGCCTTATTAACACATAATTGTTCACCTCGGGATCCTTGCCCCCTCTTTACAGTGCAGTGCTGCTCTGCATGTCTGCTTGTGTGATAGGCCACTGCCATTGCATGATGCCTCGTGTCTGGCAGCAGTAGAGTTTCTCAGAGCAGCAGCTACAGCAGCAGCATCTGGTGCTGAGGGCGCTGGAGCCTCATATGACCCCCAAGCTCATGCCCTGCTGCTTGAGAACATTGCCTGCCGTGGCAGCAGCCGTGACACTGCTGCTGCTGCCCTGGCTGGTCTTGTGGAGCTGTTGGGCGGCACTGCTGACTGGATGAGGGACAGAAAGGACAGGCAGCAGCAGGCACAACACCTCAGACAAAGGTGAGCGGCACGCGGAACTTCTCGGCGGAGGTGAGATGCTTTGGGCAAAATATCTCCTGATGAGGCACGCACAGGCATGTACTGAATGTTTGATTGTACTGTGCGCGCAGGTTTTCCAGCAGCCGCATGTCCTGGCTGATGTACTGGCTGAGCCACCACCACCTGCCGGTGAGACTGGCGGCAGCACGCCTCGTAGCACTGGCAGCAGCTGCAGCACCAGTGACAGCACAGGCCATGCAGCAGCAGCTTTTGGGGTCCTTCCCGCCCCTTGGTGGTGCTGCCGCAGCAGGCGGTGGTGGCAGCAAGCTTGAGGAGCAGGAGGGGTCAATGCTGGCTGCAGGTCAGGCCAAATAAGAACACACTGGGCATCAGGCCACGTCAAACAATAGCACTCACATATAGGGAGGATTTCCATCCGCAGCTGCCATGCTTGCCAGCATGCTGGAATCGTGATCCGCTCTGCAGCTACAAGCACTATAGATGTGGGCCAGTTGGTTGCTGTTGTTGTAGTTGCTACACAGGGCAGCTGGGGTAGTTGTGGGCAGCTGTCCATTAAGTGTGTTGACACATCTTTGTCATGTTGTCCGTCACTTCTGCACAGGTCTGCTTGTTGCCCGTGCTGCCAGCTGCGGTGATTGCCCTCTCACACAGGAGCAACAGCAGGAGGTGATTGCTGCCCTGCTGCAGCAGTTGCAGCACCACACAACAACAAGCATAACTGGAGGCAGAAGCAGTGGCAGCACTGGCAACACCAGCAGGTCAACCCTAGCTAGTGCTGCTGCGCTGGCAATTGGTTTCATCGGGATCAGTGGCAGAGGGAAGATTCAGGGACTGCTCGACTCAGGCAGCAGCAATGATGCAGGACAGGGCAGTGAGGTCAAGCCAGCTGGCAGCAGCAGCAGCAGTGTAGTCTCTACTCTGCTGGAGCTTGCTGGTGGAAAAGACAGTCGTGCAGCGCTGAGAGCAGTCACTGCTATTGGCTACCTTGCAGCAGGCAGCAGGAATGATGAGGTGAACTCGGCAGCAGCCAAAGGTAAGACCTTCCGGGGTGTATATCAGAGGTGTCAATCAACATGATTAATGTACACACCAGTAAGAGTGTGCCGATCAGAGCGTGGCCATTGCCTCATGCTTGCTATTGCATGCTCATGCCAAGGGGCCAGCCTCCCACAGCTGACTTTGTGAGCAGTCACTTAACACACTGGCTCTACAAGAAGTTCATGATGGCTCAACTACCCTTCTTGCTTTGCAGCAGGGATGGTGAAAGCAGAACATGACTATTGAAAGGACAACAGCAAAGCCTGGCACTGTTCGAAATTGTGCACAACCTGGACATGGCCTGTTTGGGTTCCTCTGTATTCTCACCAGGTATCATCAGCTTGTCAAGCGCCAAGGGCGTGTCAGAGGAGCTCCTGATGGCTCTCGGTGAAGCGGCAGCAGCCACAGCAGGTGACGTGGCAGGCTTTGACCCACAGCTCATGCTGTGGTCAAACCTGGACACCATCAGTGACTGTGTGGATTCAGTGTTAGGTCCTGAGGCAGCATTGCCCAGTCCTGTAAGCGAAGGGCAATCACAGCAGCAGCAGCAGCAAGCAACTCCTCACAGCGATATGGATATTGATCAGTCAGCAGCACCAACACTGGCTGTCAGCAGTGGGCATGTTTCTGTTCAGGAGTTTCTGCTGCAGCAGCTGCGTGAGATTATGGCTGTGTCACCTCGTGAAGACGTGAGGTGAGCAGCAACCAGGCCATCAAACAGTAGTGCACAACCTGCACTGCAACAATACATAACACAGTCTGCTGAGCTCACTGCCGCACGGCGTCTGCTCTCCTGTTGGGTGAGCTGGTTTCAGCGGGCTTGCAAGGTGTAGGCCTGGCCACTCCAGTCCCAAACTGTTGAACTCACCTTACATGGCCCTTCCATCATCAGCTGCCTGACCTCATCTGTTGCTGCCGCTATGGCTACAAAGCATGCTGCTTGTCCTGCTGTCCAGGTGTGCTGGCTGTCTGCTGCTGGTGTGCTTGGTTCAGCTGTGTCGGGGCAGCAGGCTGCTGGCTGAGCAGCTGCCTCAGCTGCAGGAAACCTTCACTGGACTGCTGGGGGACAGCAATGAGCTCACACAGGTCAGCAGGACACACGGTGCTCACAGCACTGGGCTGGAAGGATGGCATCTGTGAACCATCTGTGTACTTGCTGCTGTGACAGCCAGTGAGACGCTGTGGCCTGCAGCTGTTCTGTTTGCTTGCGCGTGTCGTTCTCCCACTGCCTCTGCAGCTGTTCAGCAAGATGTTTGCTTCATATGTGCCGCATATCACATGATGTGACTACTTCTTGCAGGACCTTGCTGCTCAGGGTGTGTCTTTGGTCTACACTCGTGGTGGGGGTGCCCTACAGCAACAGCTGTTAGGCCAGCTCCTCGGTCTGCTGCAAGGGTCACGGGCTGCTGGTTCTGGTGCTGGCAGCAGTGCTGCTGGTGCTGCTGGGGTGAAATTGTCAGGGGATACCAAGTTGTTTGAAGAGGGACAACTTGGCAACACACCAGGTATGAGGCATGGGATGATGCTGAGTGCAGAGGTAGCCTAGCTGCAGGCTTCACTGCAGGACTGAACCTCTCAAGTAAGGCATTGTCCACTGGCTGTCAACTAAGCTTCAGCCTGCACTCATCCCCTGATAGTTGTCCCTTGCAGTAAGCACTTTTGCCAGCCTATGTGTGTTATAAAGAGCCAGGTGTCATACCAGGTGTCATACCAGGTGTCATACCAGGTGTCATACCAGGTGGTATCAGGGTCAGCCCGGTGTTTTGTTGTGCAGGTGGCGGTGGCCTGACAACGTACCGTGAACTGTGTTCCCTGGCAAATGAGCTGGGGCAGCCTGACCTGATCTACCGCTTCATGGACCTAGCACGAGCTAGCTCAGCGCTCAGTGCTAAGAGGGGCGCAGCAGTAGGCGTGGCACGTATTGCAAGGCTGGCAGCAACAGCGACAGGGGCTGAGCAGGTGAGAGGCTGCAGCAGAATCAGACGGCAGGTTGTATGCATTACCGAGTGTTATTGATGCTGGTAACTTTCTGTGTGATATTCGCGTACATGATGCTGCAGCTGGCAGCCTGACCGCACCTTTGTTTCCAATAATCGTCGTCGTCATCATCATCATCATCATCATCATCATCATCATCATCATCATCATCATCATCATCATCATCATCATCATCATCGCTGCATGCCTGTCTGTGGCGACTGGCCTGTCTTGCTTGTCTCCAGGGTGGGCTGGCCTCCCTGCTGGGGCCTGAGCGGCTATCAGCACTCCTGCCAAAGCTCTACAGACTCACCCATGACCCTTCAACAAAGGTGATGCGACCAATGGCCAGTGCTGCTCACCACCTTGTCAGACACTGCGGGACATGGCCAGATGGACGGCTCCACACTCCTGTTGCCAGGGTGGCTGCTGGTTGACGTCACCAGCAAGCAACTGGCTTGGCCACTTCACTGTATGAAAATCGAGGCAGCCTGCTGAGTAGAGTCTAATCAATTGCTGAGCTATCGACTGCTTGATGTTGTTCAGGTGTCCGAGGCAATGTCGGCTATTTGGTCAGCACTGTTGGATGACCCACGAGCTGCTCTGGACTCTCACTTCAATGCCATCGTCAAGTGGGTGTCAACAAGTGTAGCGCTACATGAAGGCGATTCGCATACCCTCTAGTATTCGTGACAACATGGCCTTTGTTGTTGGTTACTTGTCAGTGAGCAAGTGCTGCAAGCGACCAAATGCTGCAGTAACTGAGGGCTGCCCTTCCATCTGGGCGACCGATGCCAGCATCTTGCAAGCCCTCGTTGTGTTGGTTGATCTGACGCCACCAACTAAGGCTCCATGCAGTAACTCCCGACTGCCTGTCCCTTCAACTGCACTGTCTGCTGCAGGTCGCTGCTGACTGATGTTGGTGCCCGCATGTGGCGAGTGCGCCAGGCTGCATGTGCTGCGCTCACAGACATCCTCAGTGGCAGAAGATGGGACCAACTGCAGCAACATATGGAGCAGGTAAGTGACCCGCGACTCAATGCTGCAGTGGGTTTTGGACCTGCCTCAGCTGATGACATTGTCTCTAGATCATTGAGCAGGGATTGCAGCATTGTGTTGCCTGAGTTGTTGCTGAGTTGCTGGTGTGCCAGGGTGCAACCACTGCCGGCACTAAGTTTGGCAGGTTGCGCTTTTGCTGATGTTGATGACATGCGGCAACCTGTTGTGACCTTTGGCCGTGTGCAGTTGTGGGTGATGGGTATTCGTGGTGTTGATGACGTGAAGGAGTCTGTGCGAGCAGCTGCTGGGTCCCTGGTGAGAGCTCTGCGGGGCATCAGCCTCAGGCTCATGGACCTGCAGCAGACACAAGCAACAGGTGAGGCACAAAGAGAGGAGGGGGTTCTGCAGACAAGAAAGGGTTTGGGAGAGTGGGGGTTCAAGCGGCCGGCAGATGGAAGTTTGTACTGTTGCACTGATCAGCTCAAGCGAGCCCTCAGGACACCAAACCCTGGAGGAGCACCCAGATGTTACCATACCAAGTGAAGGCAACACTTGAAGACTTTCTAGGCTTTGCAACCAGCATAATCTGCAAAGGCATTGTATGTCAGCAATCCACTCAAGCTGCTGTTTGCTAACAACAGGATTTTTCCTCTGCAGATGTTGCTGGCTGTTGTTGCATTGTGTTGCCGCTGTTGTCTGGCTCCCTCGGGCTAGGCAGCAGTGTTGAAGTTGTGCGGGGGGTGTCAGCTGATGTCATCTGCAGCGGCCTCAAAACAGCAGGCTCAGCACAGGTAAGGGCAAGCTGCAGGTGGACAGTTGTGTATGTCTTCTGGTGGTTGGTGGTTGCAGATGAGTGTCAGGCATGCACAGGCTTTTCTTGTATGCAGTCTATTGTGATTGGGCTGACCAAGTCTGAACTGCCGGGGTGTGAGACTTGCTGGCACTTGCGGTCTCTACAGGTGTTGCCTGTGCTGCCAACAGTTGTTCCTGTGCTGCTGGAGGCACTCAGCGGCATGGAGGATGCACGACTCAACTACGTAGAGCAGGTATGAGGGATTGAGTGTGTGGTGCTGTGGCATGCAGAGTACGGCTGCTGTAGTGTTAAGCACAGTTGAATCAGTAGGCTGGAGGACAACTTATCAAAAGTTGGGCCAGCTAGCATCCCAGCTCTGATGTTCTGTGTATGCAGCAACGCTGGCATTGCGATCTGTGGGATTTGAACGACAACTGTAGGCTTGAAGTTTACCACATACAATAATGGCTGTGTTGCTGTGCATGTTCCCTGTTCTGCTTCAGCATGCCTCGGCCATTGGCATTGATGCCGAGCGTCTGGCAGCAGCACGTCTGGCAGCAGCGCGTGCCAGCAGCCTGACAGAGGCTTTGGATGCTGCCAGCCGGGCTATCACTGCCGACGCTGCTGTTGAGCTTGCTCCTGGATTGGCTGCACTTGTGAGGCGAGGTGAGGCATTTGTGGTGTGGCAGGACATGCTGCTATGTAATAGTTTGGCTTTGGCACTGTGCCCTGAGCAAACAGGCACTGTCATGGTTAACAATCGTCTGCAAAGCAGAACTGTACTTTGCTGTGTGAGGGGTCGGGGATGTTCTGCAGACCATGTGCTGCAGATACCCAGGGGCGCGGGGGGGGGGAGGGGGGGGGGCACTGATGATGCTCTACTTGGCTAAGGGGTACCTGTAATGACCATCATGACTCGTGGACTGTCGGACAGCCTGCAGCACTGCTATTCACACAGTCTCTCACAGGTAGACGCACCGTTTGCTGCTAATTCTGTGTGTGTCAGGTGTTGGCCTGAGTACTAAGGCTGGGGCTGCTCGTCTGATCACGTCCCTAGCAGCCAGGCTGGGCCAGGACCTGAAGCCAGCAGCACCAGCACTGCTGAAGCCACTGCTGGCTGCAGTGAGCAGTGAAAGCAGCATGCAGGTTAAGCGAGGTTATGCAGCTGCTGTAGCTGCACTAGCAGTTAGATGTGTAGGTGACAAGAGGCGGGACAAGGTTGTGTGTGATGCTGTGGCTGCGTATGGGGCAGTCACCATTCCCATCAATCCCTGGCATCCAGGAGATGCTCCCACTGCTGCAGTCATGAGTGTTGATGAGTCATCAGGCAGTGCTGATGAGGCTGTCAGGCAGGCAGGAGGTCTGCTGCTGAGGGAGCTCTTGAAAGAAAGCAGTGACACACTCAGCCTGTATGCCTCTCAAGTAAGTCGCCTGCAGCACAACAGCTATACCGCAAGTGTGCAACGCATGCATCTGCTTCTCGCCAGTGATTATTGCTGAGTCTCCTTGATCGCACTCTTGAAGCAAGGCTCCCTGCTTTTTGTCTTTGTGGCTTTAAGGTTCGCCGGTTGTGCACGCAGGCTTGATATTCAAGCACAGACAGCCAGGGTGCCATATGTAGCTGCGCACTGGTTGTGTTGTCTGCAGATACTGCCTACTGCCTTCCTGGCCAGTCACGATGAGGCAAGCTGTGTATCAGGGGTGTGGGCAACAGTGTGGACTGAGGGGTGCCCTAGTGAACCTGCAGCTCTCAGGATGTTTGCACCTGAAATTGCTGGCTTGATAGCAGGTGGCATTGCCAGCAGCAGTTGGGACAGGAAGAAGGCAGCCGCAAAGGTGATTGTAATACTCAAAGTAGTGGCTGAGTGCTGCTTGTTAACACCTGCTGCTCTTGATGTGGCCTGATGTAGAGTCAGCCTAAGCCAATTCGCTCAAGACTAATATATGATGCACAGCTTTGAAAAGTAAAGGGGTACCAATGAGTCGGCGCCAGGGTGTACAGGTCCCAAGTTCTCATGTGTCGCAAGACTGACATTTGTTATCTTCACATGCAGGCGTTGGTGATCATTGCAGATGTTGCCGGTGATCGATTGTCCCCATACAGTCCTGCCCTGGCGCAAATGCTGCTGCCTGAGGTGTCTGGTGGGCGCCTGTGGGAGGGCAAAGAGCTGTTGCTACAGGCATTGGGGGCACTGGGGGCAAACTGCATAGCAGTCCTTTCACAGCAGCCAGGTAAGTGAAGCGCTTGATAATTATATCTGAAGATGGGGACAGGCTATTGTGCATACTTATACATTGCACACTTCTGGACCTTGTGATGCGTGTTGGCATTGATCTTGTGAGGGCACCAGGCTCATGGCCCACCAGACTGATTGTCTGATTGTAGCTGGAATCTGTATTCTGTGCATGCTGAATGGCAGGTACAGCTATAATTCTGAACGGTTTGCTATCAGCAGCCGCACGGAAGAAGACTGCCTACAGGGCAGCCGCATTGCTGGCATTGCGTAAGGTGCTTGATGCACTGCAGTCATCTAAATCTTCTGTGGATAGCAAAGTAGTATGGGATGCAGTGTCACCGCCACTGCTGAAGGCCCTTCAACAGCACGTGGCAGCAGCCGCAAGCCAATCCGACAGGCAGACACCACCACCACCAGCGTCAGCAGAGCACATAAGTGACACAACAGCTTCTGGGACCTCTGTACCCGAGGACGACAAGCCGTTGCCATTGAATGAAACATGCAGGTTAGTTCAGTACTTGACCGCCATAAAATACGAGTTCAGACTCTGCTGCACAGCTTACGGCTGGAGGTCCAAACTGCACATAATTGTCCTTCAATCGCACAGGCTGCTGGCTTGTGTGTGGTACGGAAGTCACAGAGGATACTTGGTCCAGCCGTAGCATCCATTGCATGATCTTTGTACCTGGGTTGATCTTTGTATGGGCCTTGCTGGAGACTGAATTCTGCCACGTACCTGTTTACTTCTATTTTGCAGCTGCCTTATGTCAGCATGGACGGTGCTATCAGCTGAGCTCCAGTATGATGCCGTGTCATCAATGGTCCGGCCCCTATGTGCACTCATGACGGCTCACAGCATGTCTTGGACAGCGTGGCTGGGGGTGGTCACACTAGTGGCATCGCTGATAGGCACAACAGGCCAGGGAAGTGAGACAGGAGCGATTGTGGCATGTCTTCCATTTGCTGCAGGTTTAGTGCATGTGTTGCAACACAGCACAGTCTCCCAGGTGAGCAGATGTGGTGCGCTGCCTTAGTTTGCATGGACACGGGGTGGTGCTTTTGCAAGCTTGATGACACACAAACAAATGACACACAACAGCGCCGTCTAAAATTCAGAGGCCGTGATAGCAACAGCATTGGACCAGCATTTCTGCAGCGCTTCGTAGTGTTTACAGACGTTCTTCTGATTGTGATTGAGAGGGTCAATATGTGCTTGCTGTCACTGCAGTTGCGCTCAAAGTGCCTTGAATCCCTCGTGAAACTACTGACTGCAATCAAAAGCGACAACACAGCGTGTGCAGCGTTCAAAGGTGCTGTCAGCTGTGACTGCGTTGCAAGCTTTGGGGTGTTAACAAGTGACCTGGACGGTATTTTTCTGGCTGTCAAGGAATCAATTGCAGAGGTCCTCAGCCAAGATCCCTCCTCAGCTCATAAGGCTATGGCAGCAAAAGCAGAACAGGTGTTGCTGCACATGTGATGAGAGGGCACGTCAGCAACCATGTGTGCAACTTTTGCCTGTTGGTTGTCCCTTCTATGCTTTTTAATGGGTACCGGTAACATCATCTGACCCAACCACGCCAAATTCAGGAATTCAAGAAAGGTCAGTGATCATAGCAACCTGTCCAACCATGCTGCGATGCAGCGGTGGTACCTTGATTTTTACGGCCAGAGATTACACGGACGGATCACGCCAACCTCAGAAAGCCCAAAAAGGTCATGGCAGAAGAACGTGGCAACCTGCCAAACCACGCCCCGTCATGTCTAACCACATGACTCTGCAGTCATAGGACGGCATACAGCTTGCCAAAAAAAAAGCTTGCAAGGCCAGCTTGCTCACAGGGTCCGGCTGCAGCCACCCAATCAATGAATCAGACTAGCTCTGCTAGTAAAGTATATCAGCCGCAGCAATAAGGTTGACTGTGGGCACTGATCCACAGACTGGCACTGCCACACTACAATTTAAGCTTAGCTATGATGTGCAGGTGCAGGTGCAAAGGTTTGCACTGGCTTCGTTGACCGTGCATATAGGAATGATGTACCATACCTTGCATGAAGCATGCTGGTTGTGTCGGTCCTTGGTCTGAGTAGTGCTCTTTAGTGTGCCATGCTTTGCCTTGCTTTGCGGCGCCTACTGCGATGGTTGTGCATCCAAGCTGTATGCTTTCACCATGTGTTGTGCCAGCCTGTCAACCTTATTGCTGCGGCTGGGATACTTGACTAGCAGAGCTAGTCTGATTCATTGATTGGGTGGCTGCAGCCGGACCCTGTGAGCAAGCTGGCCTTGCAAG
>JABEVS010000623.1:0-31175 GCA_018290735.1 Coelastrella sp. MACC-549 | reverse complement strand
TACATATGGTGTTGAGTTGTTTGTGAGGGTTCGTTTGTCATGTCTGCCAGTCAAATGTAGAACTGCTAGGTTCAGGAGAAATGTTGACGGAGATGACATAGATGTTGGGCAACGTGGTGTTGACCGTGGTCATTTACTTTGTCCAGCATGTTCGACTGAAGAAGAGTCGTTGTCACACTTGTTGTTTGACTGTACAGCTTCACATGATGCACGAGTGCTTATGTACGATAGGATTAAAGAGCTTCCTGGTTGTGCTAGTAAATTGGAGGCTTGTTTGTTGATTCAAGATGAGAAGCAGCGTGTGTGCCGTTTTGTGTCCGATGATGTATGGGGCTCCGTTGGTACCTTACAATGTGTGTTGCCATGTATTGCACAATACCTCTCTACTGCTTGGAAACTACGGTGTCAATGTGAGCATAATGGCGGTCGAACCGCTCAGCATGGATTGTTGTTGTCCGCTTCTGAAATGGGGCGCGGGGCCGATGGCAGGATTGCTATGGTCAATGGGTAACTTATATATATATATATATATAAGAAGAAGAAGAAGAAGAATTACCCTTTCCGGCCGCAAGGCCCTTGGGAATATGTATTTGGTGGCTCGGCCACACCGGCAGTGTCTCAGGGAAGGCCTGGTCTGCGGGGCTTTGTGAGTCTCCAATGGAAGAAGGTCAGGATCACACTGGCTGCAATGCTATGCATACCAGACCAAGTGGGGTCAGCGCATGACTTGCTCTTGTGTTCCACACTGAGCTAGTGACATTGAAGCGCATGATGTTGAGTAGTGAGTACTACACTGGCAGTAGACCTGGTATCTATGTGGTTCACATCTATTGCATGGTGTCAAAGCCGCCGTGTATGGCTATACATCTCTCTAGAGAGATGTATATAACAATGCTTTTATCTGTGAATCGATTCCTCTTTTACATCAAGTACACGTGTACTTGATGTAAAAGAGGAACCGATTCACAGATAAAAGCATTGTTTTCTGTCTGGTTTGTGGCCCTGCACAACCAGCTGCACAAGTCGTCCTTGAGGCACCAACAGGCTGCCAGGACATGGCCAAGATATATCAGCTGCTCAGCAACTGTTACAACAGCTGCATTGTCAACAATAAGCATGCATCCGCAGTGGCAATGGCAACTGCACTGTTACATTGCCGTTCTACACACAGTCTGCTGCAGCAGCTGGCTCAGCAGCAATGATTGCTTCTGCCATCCCACAGTATGTGATGAGGCGTAAGTGCAGCTGCTGCACAGAGGCCACTGCAGTTTAGCTTCAGCCTGCTGCTACTGCAGCTGCTGCTGCTGCAACTGCTGCTAAGTTAGGCTGCCTGGCCATCAACAGTCTTCTTCCTCCACATGATGTCCAGGGCAGAGTCACCCTCACCCTGCAACAGACGCGATAACAGCAGCAGCAGCAGCAAAAATGAGGAAAGTGTGAATGACTTCTATGCTGGGCGGATTGGGACATGAACTTGTGCTGATTCAGTCACCAGCGGCCGTTTATCCGGGATACCAGCTCTCAAGTGTGGTGTGTCCAATGCAGCTGGCTGACTCGAATGCATTCATCATGCCCAAGCTTCACCGCACCCTGACCCACACGGAGCCCTATGGCCCCTTGCAAAAGAACTATCACTAGCCATCATAGAGCACAAATACACTGTGGCAAGAGTTCACCATGAGCTGCATCTCCGAAACTGCTTTCACCCGTTGCAGTACTGTGCCATGCAGGCAAGTGACCTAGGGGCCCTTTCTGGCCACTATCTGTTAGGGCAGCATATTCTGTCTATGAGGCTGCATGATGTTGGAGATCGGTGCCACCCAATACACAGAATATGCTGCCCTAACAGACGGCCTTCCAGCACAGGTGTCGATGATGTCATTGAAGGGACACTGGTCAAGAATGAGTGTATGTTTGATAACATCATCAACACCTGTGATGGAAGGACATCTGTTACTGCAGCATACTGCCTAGTGCCGTCAAAACCTGTGCAGCGTTGTAACTGTCTAGCTGTGCTGAAGGCCACCTATTAGCCTTGACCATCACCCTTGCTGCCTTGTGAGACTGGGGGATGCTGCTGCCATGTTGCTGATACAACACCCTTGAAACTGCAGGGTCTGACTACATCTGCATCTGACTAAATTTGGACCTGTTGCTGCTGAGCTCACAGAGAAATTGAGCCGCCCTGCATGCCAAATGCATCGATTACTGGCCATTCCCTCATCCTCTGATCACAAGTGAACCCTGTTCCCGAGTTTTACTTTTGCCACTGACCAGCCCAACTTGCCTAAACCCCATGCTGTTTGACTAGGTTGACTAGAAGCTGTCATTTATTTACTGAATTTCCTTAGGCCTGAAGCATCCAGGGCCTGCTAACAGTGTGTGCTGGTGATGCCAGGTGCCTGCTGACGCTCATGCCACTGCCACTGTCCATTGCTATTGCAGCTGCTGCTTTGGCTGTGCTGCTGCTATCCATTGCTACTGCAGCTGCTGCTTTAGCTGTGCTGCACCCTGTTATACATATCTGTCTGGCCGTGTCCAACCCATCTACACCTCCTGAGATGTTCCAACAGGATCCCACGCTTTGTAGCCGACTGCGCTGCGCACAATGGCCCTGCCCCTGTCGCCCTCATCTTTCTCTGCTTCCCAACAATCCCTAACAGCTACCCTCTGGAAGTTGGAACCGCATTCTACACCTAAAACACCCAGACGCTACACCTTGAAGGTCATCAGTCTCAGGCGCAAGGCCTTCATTGACTCTTACTTCTTACTTTTTTTTGTTTCTTGGTGTTGAATTTTGTATGAGAGGTGAAAAGTCTTTTGTCTCCCAAAACCAAACTGTCTCAAGTTTTCTCAAGAGGTGGAAAAGACCTTACAAAGCGCATCGAGAGGCCTAAGAGATAAGATCTTCAGCACCCTCCATCAAGGAGCAACACCTGTAGTACGGCTGGAAGCTTGAAAGGGATGGTACCCTGCGATCTCACCTGAGCGCGGACCTTGCCTGCCAGTGCGAATGTTGTGAACTGGTTGTTGTAGACGCCGTCCTCACCCAAGTGGCCAATGTTGACCTGGACACTGGCGTGGTCCTTGGCGGTGATCAGCTTGTTGGTCCAGGCACTGCAGAAGAGGCACAGAACAGTCAAACAGGCAGGTGAAGGCAACTGAGACAGACAGGTGAAGCCAAAGGTTCTGAGGCATGTATACGTTCCAAGGCATATAGAAGCCGAATAAGATGAGCTATACAAGGGCTGTGCTTTTGACATAGCTCAGTGGCAGCAAATCAATGATTACGTCGCGCAACCTGCACATGTAGCGGCTGGGGTGTGGGCTGCGGGATTCTGCATGCAAGGTATATTTTTGCTGCTGCTGCTGCTGCAATGCGGTCATGAGACTGCTGACTTCTATTGAAAGGCTGGCAGCGAGGCAAATTTATCAGACACGGTACTGTGCTGCCACTGCTGTCTGGTCTTTCCTACCCTTGACCTGCCCTGTCATCAAGCATTCCACATCCCGACTGACGCTGTAGCAGCGCTGAAACAGTCTGCTGTCATGATCTGTATGAATGTTCTCGCTGTTCGACTATTTGCTGCTACTTTCATCTGTTATGCTGGTACCATACTCTCTCATGAAGAGCGTCGAAAGCTGACACAGCTGCATGTCAATCTGACACTCCTTGTGTTGATTAGTCTTTACACGCAGTACTGAAGCCGCGGATCGCTGCAGATACGCACCACTTCCTGGGGATGTACAGATCAACAACTTCTCCCTCGTCGTTCTTCATTTTGTTCCTCTGTTCTCTGCGACCAGAGCAGCACACGTTTACACTATGCTCTCTGCCTGAAGTAGGCCTAGAAGCATGCATGACAAGTCGAAACCTGGTTTAAACACATGATGAGTCGTCATCAAAGGGAGTGAGCGAACTGCAGAGGCATGCTATGACTGATGGCTGCAGAGCAGAAGAGCAGGGTTGTGTTGAAGGTGAGCGCCCTTTGAGGCGACCCAGTATCCTCAAATACCAATTACAAATATACTGAGATGGTGACTGAAGCCTGATAGCCTGCAAAAAGACTCCAAGACCAGACACTAGCGCAGGCGAAGGTTGCGCCGACAGCACCAACTCACCAGGATGACAGGGAAGTGTAAGGCAAGCGAAAGGGCCGTAAAGATGGACTGCACTCCGTTTTCAGCAACAGCTGCCGGCTCAAACCTCGTCTGTGAAACCTTCCGCTGGACAAAAGTGGGCCGCAGAGAAAGCCAGAGACGCTCGCTCACTTTCGTACGTGCTTTCCCCTTGTTGAAGTTTTTGCTGTCACGTGAGAACCTTGAGGAGCTGTCACCTTGCACTCGCTTCAAGTAATGCTGTGAAGTTACTTGTTCGTGCGTGCTGATGCCTGTGCTTGTGCGCCGATGACCATAGGTTTTACTCTTCTTCACTCACAAACGCGTTGGTTGCCATCTCGGGCTGTCTTGCTGCCGGACAGGGGCCAGAGAAGTGTGCAACTGATTCTCTGCCCCTCATAGAGCACACAATCACGCGCACTAGTCAGAGTGATCAAGAATTATTCAGATAGAACAAGAAATAGCAGCCACATTTGCACGCAGTATGCTGGTGGAAGACGACAGCTTGCCTGTGTGCAGGGTAGGGTCCCTTACTGTTCGATGTGCAGCTGTCACTTCTGTGATCGTGCTTCTACGACCTTCTGATAAAGAGAGATGTAGATTCAATCAGATAGACACAAAACAACAGACACATCCGGCCCTTCTAGCATCAGACTGCAGAGTTGCGCCCATTTGTCGTTTCACAATGCTGCATCTCGTGTTAAGTTGCACAGAGCTGGCAGTCATGCTTCATTGATGCGTCACACACTCATTGATAAGGCTCAAAAAACTGTTGATCATTGATAATCTGTGCCACAGAGCTGAATGCTGGCCCCAAAACATTGTAGCACTGTAGCACTGTAGCTGTTTGATAACCACCTCAGCAGCTGCCATGCTCACACTGGTGAACAATTTCATCATAAGAGACTCATAGGACAGCCTGGTCTCCTCACTATGACTCGAAGATTCACTTATACATCATATATGACTCGTATATGATGATGACTCCACGGTCGGGGGTGTGCCGACTGCAGTGTAGTACAACAGTAGGACCACAACGACTAAGCACCCCGATCAGCACATGTATAGTGTGCACAACCTTCTCGGTGACTGTCGCAGTTCACTGAGCGCAACACAATGCATCTTCCACCTGCAAAATCATTTTTTGGGTATTTTTCTGGGTATGAGACACACCCGAGAGCCCTTAGGAGCGCACACAGAGCTCTGCCGAATATGACACACACTGACAAGCAGACTCAAGCACCACTCGCATGGGAGGATATGCACAAACTGGCTGACTACAGTCAACCAGGCATGCCTGTGATGCTTGGGCTACTTACACACACACACCTGCAGACCAGCCCGGTCCTGCCAACTCTTGACCCAACCTGTCAGTTGATGCCGCAACACATCAGCATTCTGAACACAAGAACGCCATCAACCTCAGCTTGTAGAATGGCATAAATACCAGCCAAAAACCTCACCATCACCAGATAGATAATCCTGTGCCTCTGTTGAACACAGCACGCAGTGTACCCACTAAATGCAGGTACACCAGCCAATGCACAACAGCAGCGTCATATCCCGTGCAATATAGCGCAGACGCCACACTCACTAGCAACCGCCCCCACAACCAGCTGTTCATTACAAGAGACCCCATCAGCACAACAGAACCGCTGTGCTGTAATAATGATCACCCAACAGCTGATGCATCTTCCCAGGTGTGCATTGGCTGTGTGCAATAGCATGCTTTGCCATTGCTTGCAGGACAATGCGCCTGCAGGACAGCCGCATAGCTGCAGCTTGGCGAGCGTGACAACAGTTACGTACTGACGCACAACACACATCAGGAGTCTGGAGTCACTAGCAGCACTCTCTCCCATTCACTGCATGATCCAAACCAAGAGTAGCCCTGCCGATGCGACGAACAACACTGAACTGAAGCGCCAGCAGCACAATCAACACAGAACCCAAAGCAGAGTGGGGACTGTGGAGTGACAGGCACGACAAGCCACCTGAGACTATCTCCTAATGACAGTCCTATGCAGCGCACAGTCCCAGCGAACTGTAACTGG
The DNA here is from genome assembly GCA_018290735.1 of Coelastrella sp. MACC-549. Taxonomy (NCBI): domain Eukaryota; kingdom Viridiplantae; phylum Chlorophyta; class Chlorophyceae; order Sphaeropleales; family Scenedesmaceae; genus Coelastrella; species Coelastrella sp. MACC-549. The sequence goes on along the minus strand of JABEVS010000623.1, from coordinate 25,002 downwards.
CAGAAAGTCTCGAGAACCTGTTTGCAGGGTTGCTGCTGTTTGTAACTGCAGGACCGCACAGCTGCAAGACTGGGCAGGCGATGATTGCATGCGAATCCACCATGATTGCGGCAACCCTGGTCGCATAGGCACATGGATCGATTAACTGAGTTAACCCAGCCATCTACACCCCACGATCCAGACAATCTACCAGATGAAGCGATAGCTAATGTGAGATCTTAATATGCATCAACTCTACTCAATGTGGCTTGGCACAGGGCAAGCAGGACTGCCGTAGCAGGTAAAAAAGAAGCTAGAATCAGCTCAGAGCAAAAAAAGCGGAGGAGTAACTGGAATTTTCACAACCTCTGCTCAATAACCAACCTTTCATACACGCAAGCGACACCACAAGACGATGAAATTCTGCATTGCTGGTGTCTGTGTGTGGGTATCATGCCCATGCAATGCTACAATAGCCTACGATGGTGAAGGCTCACAAACAAACTCTTGCAGAACAGCACAAGTGCTGCAGTCGCAAGAAGGAACCAGCAACACACCTACATCCTCAAAGGCGATCCTACGCCAGCACCAACTGTAGCCACAACCCCGCTTCCCTTGCACGCCATGCAGCATGCACCAGCGACAGTTGCAGTAACAGTGGCATCAACAGACTTGGGGCTGAGGCTGCCGCTGCGGGACCTGCTGCGTCTCATCATCTGCAGTGCAGCGGCCAGCCTTGAACCGGCTTCATTCTCATCGCCAGAGCTCGCGATCTCAAAGTCAGAGTCCGAGGGCAAGGAAGAGAAGCTCGGCATGTGTCGCAGGAGCGTCACTGGGCTGATGGGCCGGTTGACAACTGCTGCGGCCTTTGCTGCTGCAGCTGCGGCTTCTGCTGCAGCGGCCTGGGCAGCATCAACCCCTGAGAGAGGACTGAATGTGTAGTATGCGACGCGGCCACCAGCTGCGAGCTCCTGGCACGTAGCTGACTGGCAGCCATAGCCTGCTGGGCGGGAGATCAGAGTACCCCAGCTGTACTCCCCACTGCTGGATGCCACATCCACACTGAGGCTGACGGAGACCTTGCCTGGCTTGAATATCGCCAGAATGCGAGACACCATGTCTGCGGGGGAGTACGCTGTTGGGTCGAAGCCTGTGACTTCCACTGAGGCATATGAGAAGCCGTCCTCTGGGGTGATATGAATTGTGATGAAGCCTCCGCCCAGGATGCCGTTCATGGAGTAGCCGCAGGGCTCAAAGACGTAGTCGTCGATGTCGGCTGCGGGCACCAGGCTCCGAATGCCGGTCTCAGTTGTCACCTGGAGGAGCACAGCAGGGCAAGGAACAACAATGAGAAAAAGAATATACCATTGGTAAGTAGGGAAGTACACAGGGTACCTGTACAGCATAGCAATCTCCTACACCCCACAGCAAAGACAACACACCGCAACCTGCTGCTGTATGATGATGATTGAACATCCAGCCACTGCACTGCTGGGTCAACACACCAAAACCCTGCTGGTATCTGCTGTAAAAGGTGCTCCCTGCTGCATCAACTGACTGCATCAGCTGCTCCTGAACCGGCACTGCTTATTTTTTCTCCGTGCTCCTGCAGAATACTGTAAATACTGCAATAAAAAGTAAATATTCAAGTATCACTGCAAACACTGACTCAACTATCACTGTAAACACTGACATCCTACCTGAGCAGCACTCTTAGCGGGGTCCCTGAAGAAAGATCTGGCCGGCTCCTTGCCCAAATCAGTCATACAGACCTCCAGCTTGTGTGTGGGTTTAGCCAGAGGGTGCAGGGCATCCTCATAGATCACCCCATTGGCATCGGCAACATACACATGCCACTGGAGGCCGTTGAACATATCTCCAAGGACATAGGCCGACCCGCCATTGCCCATGTGGCCAAAGTGCTGGCGCAGGAAGAATGCCTCATGCTCAAAGCTGGTGTGAGGGAAGGGCTGCAGGTTGCAGAGAGAAAGAGAGACGGTTGATTGCAGCGAAGGAAAGATCAGAGCAGTTTGTTAGCAACACAGTCGTCAGCAAGACAGTTGTTGGAAGTGACCATGAGGCAGCGATCAACATATATGGCGGTACTTGACTTGCGTCATAACTCAGCTGGAAAGCTGCAGTCACATTACTACTGCTGAGTATGTGACTGACTACCCATTGCAAAGTGAAGCCGCACTGGTGCTGTATGAGATCTGTTTCAATTTATAGTATACATTGCTGAGTACAGAGTGGTACAGAGTGGAACAGTAGCAGAAACCCGGCTGGCCAGGAACTGCTTTTGCTGCTGTGATGTGTTGCTGAGTAAGCTGCAACACGCTGCTTAAGCTGCTGGTTGAATGCCATCCTGGTACACACCTGCTGCTCAGGGAACAGGAAGCTCGCCCTGCTGTACTTGCAGCGGCGGGGCTGCATGTGCAATTCAGCGGCCATCTCCAGCAGACGAGGCACAGCATTCAGCAGCTTGGTAGTGCCGCAGGTCTTGAGGACCCACTTGGTGGGATAGACGAACAGGCTGCTCTCTGACAGCACATATGCGTCCAGGTCGCTGTTGGTGCGTGATGACACAATGGTGCAGGCTGCCAAAGTCATCAACTCATCGAGCTGGCTGCGAGAGAGGGCGCGAAGGCCATTGGCGGGGCTGGTTGCTGAAAAGTTGAAATCGATTTCTACACGTTTCTCTGATCCTTCGAAAACTGGATTTGGGAGAACCGCAGGATTTGCCGCTAGTGTCATCGTGCTGATTGTGCTAGAACAAAACTGCAGGGCTGGTTACGCAGTGTGGTCCGATACTACTAATTAGTCCTGTTAGCTGGGCTTCTTCAGAACCTGCAGATCACGAGATCAGAAGCTGTTCAAGGGAAACCGCTGGAGGCCACCACAAACAGAGAGAGGGCCGCCACGTCCTGGTCAGCGAGAACGCGCATTGCCGCTATATTGACAGTATCAGCCCTAATACAGAAAATTATATCATTGAGGCATCCTTTCCACACATGTGCGTCGTTGCTGCGTATGGGAACCGCAGCCTGTTGTGAACTTACGTCGCAGAAGGCTGGCTGGTACTTAGCGCATGAAGCTGGCCTAAGGTCGCCGACAATTTCTATTGTTGGTGGGTAACAACGACGCATACTGGTCACAAGGAACGATTGGGGGACACGCTACTACTCAGCGTGGTTTGTGCCATTCAACAGACGTGAAAGTCGACTCCTGATTGCTTCTTCTTCACCTGGAGGATGCCGGCAGATGTTGCGTATGCGTGCTGCTGCTGCAGGGTGTCTCTAGGCCAATATCAAGCCAGCTCTCTCGTGCACTGCTGAACCCACAACCGCGATAACAGCGAGCAGCTTCCTCGCGGACATATCCCTCCTTTCCATTAGTATCAACTGCCTACAGTGTTCGAAGACATTGACTCTGGCCTTCGTGTGGCGTGTCTGCAATCGTTTACGGCCGCGGTTCGGCTGTCGGAACAGAGCTGTACACCCTAATTGCATCTTGTTGATATATCTATTTTGATCAATCAAAGTATGCAGCTTGTGGTAGGGACGTATGAGCGTTTCCTGCTGGGATACAAGCTCCCAGAAGACCTACAGGTAGGGCTGTACATCTATCGCGCAGCAGCTGAGCCGGTTACCTCAACTGCAGCGACAACTTGAAGTGTTCACACGTGCTCATAGATCTTCATGCTGTTTTTAATTGCAGGAAGGATGTCACTTACAGAGATCATTCACGCATGCAGCACACCAGGTACATTCTGCTTTGCTGCAGAACAGCTGCAGCTGTTCTGCTCTGCTTTTCAGCTGGCAGCTTCAGAAGTGGCTTCACACATCACTGCAGTAAATCCCATGCAGATCATCTCGTGTAAATCCTTCATACAGTCAACAGCAGTCGGGAAAAACGGGCAGCAATGCCTCACAACACTCACCCTGCTGCTCAACAATCTGGATCAAATCTCTACCACCTGCTGCGGCTGCTGCTGCGGCTGCTGCTTCATCAGTGAAGGACTGCACTGTTGCCATAGCTTGAATGGATAAAAAAACAAATAATCACGTGGCTGCACGTTGTGTGCAGCCAGCAGCAGCAGCAGCAGCAGCACCACCACCATCAGCAGCAGCAGCAGCACCACCACCCCCACCACCAGCAGCAGCAGCAGCACCACCACCACCACCACCATCAGCAGCACCACCACCACCACCACCACCACCACCATCAGCAGCAGCAGCACCACCACCACCACCACCAGCAGCAGCAGCACCACCACCACCACCACCACCACCAGCAGCAGCAGCAGCAGCAGCAGCAGCAGCAGCAGCAGTAATACCTGTCAGCTTCTCAACCGCCAGCATAGGTTCATCTAATCTTCTTTGGTGTCAGGCGCCTTCGAAATCCTGTAACTCCATTTTTCTCCTGGACCAGAGTTTTGGGTGCTGCAGGAGCTGCATGCAGTGTGTATCTCTGCCCTTTCATAGCTGCCAATGCTCTTTTCTTTGCTGTGACAATCATCTCTGTTATTATTGCTGCTGCTGCCGCCGCCGCCGCTGCTGCTGCTGCTGTCGCCGCTGCTGCTGCTGCTGCTGCTGCTGCTGCTGCTGTCGCCGCTGCTGCTGCTGTCGCCGCTGCTGCTGTCGCCGCCGCTGCTGCTGCTGCTGTTAGGGTCCTGTCCGCTGTCTGGATGCAGCAGGTCCTTATGTGGTCTCTGGTGGCCAAGACGATCAGCTTCACATTTATGATGTCAAGGTGCGGGCTTCATTTAATATTGATTGAATTTGTGGCTATTTCATTCTTTTATAATACTTTCTTTCCAACATATTTTTGTATGTTTCTAGTGACGCAGCAGGCTCCACAGGATTTACCTTCATGAGTTCAGAGAATTGATGATGATATCACAAATTTTAAAATGCCTATTTTCAATGCTGCTATATGTATCAAGTGAACTGTTGTAATTGAAAAGGTTCTTAATAAGTAAAGAAGCAGCAATTCCAGGAGTCTGGTAAGGGAGACAGATGGCAGCAGCACGTTGCAGGTAGACAGCAGCAGCAGTTTGAGACAGACGGCAGGTAGACAGCAGCAGCAGTTTGAGACAGACGGCAGCAGCAGTCTGAGGTGGACAGCAGCAACAACTTGAGACAGATGGCAGCAGCAACTCAAGACAGATGGCAGCAGCAGCAATGTGAGGTCGACAGCAGCAGCAATTCGAGACATATGATGGCAGCATTTTGCAGGTGTACAGCGGCAGCAGCAGTGAAAAACAGCAGTGAAGCTGTTTTTTGTAGTATACAATCTTGAATTTCAGTTGCAGTCTTAGACATCAGCTGCAGATCTCATAAAATAAGTCTCGCAGCAGCAGATGATGAAAAAGGTTTGAGTGCTGTTAAGAAACTTTTAGTTGCCTCCAGTGACATGCTGGCCTCACCCACCAGCAGCAGCAGCAGCAGCAGCAGCAGCAGCAGGAGCGACGGCAGCAGCAGCGGCAGCAGGAACGACAACAGCAGCAGCAGCAGCAGCAGCAGCAGCAGTAAGGGTTTATGTGTGTCCTCCAGCTGAGGTCTGATCAACTTCCAGCCATGATTGGCTCATCAAGTATGTACACATCATGAATAAAACCCGCAAATATTATAGGTTTCAAAAAGAAAAAACTCAAAATATCATATTTATTCAAAACTCAATTATACACTTAATGGATCAATTGATTAGTCAGACTTGATTTCAACTTCCCATCTTCACACATATATACTTTTTTTTGCAGAAAAATCAAGATCTAGGGTTCATGATGAACCCCGGCGACGGCGCTATACCCTGCCTGCAGCTTTACACCCCGCCCAACGCCCTCAACCCTACCCATCTCTTCAGCGGCAGCGACGACGGCAGCATTGCCATTTGGAAGGCTGGCGGCGGCTGGGAGCATCTAAAATTGATGCGAGGGCACAAGGGGCCGGTCCGGAGTTTGTCGGTTCATGCGAGCGGTCGGCTTGCGCTGTCTGTTGGGCACGATAGAGCGCTGAGAATGTGGAATTTGGCGAAGGGGCGCTGTACTTATACTGCTAAATTGGAGGCAGAGGCGGATTATATCAGGTTTAGCCCAAATGGAGAGGTGAGTGGGTTGTGTTTGATGTGCTTGATGTTTTTGATATCTTTTGTATGCAAATATGTATCATACATATTAAAAGTGGAAAAGTAACAATGGGTACTGCCACAAAAGATGCTTGAATTTGTTTTTTTAAAAAATTGAATAATGGCAGTAATAGTGACTGACGAATAACATGTACATATTTAAAGAACAAAAAACAAAGATGTTGCATATGCACAACAGCCTGGCTTGGTTTCAACCATCGCCATTGTACCTGCAAAACTTTTTTGTGATTGTACTCAGTGTCATTGCCCTTTTGTTGCTATAGTAATGTTATTTATGTTTCATTTTTTCCTAGACAGCTGCAACACATGTTTCATGTGCCTCTCAAGCTGTAGCTGCTCCAGGCCACCCATGCACAACTGGCAGCAGCACTGACAGCAGCAGCAGCAGCTTTGGTGCCACATCAACCATTACTGCATCACATCATCCCCCCTCCCCCTCCACACACACACGAACCCTGAATAATTATGAAAAAGAAAAAACCTCCCTGCTGTTCCATGTCTTCTGGCATTCCTGCAGTCGTATGCCCTATTATGTGACAAACAAATAACAATCCACTCCGTTGGCGAAGAGGGTTCCATAACAGCCAAACTCCAGCATCAGAGGAGAGCAGTATCGCTGCTGCAGCAGCAGGATGGTGCTGCTGGACTTGTTTTATCTGGATTGGATGATGGAAGGTTGTGCCTGTGGGACCTGAGGGCAGCGGCAGCCGATCAGCCAGCCTGGGAAGTTGAAAAGGCACATAACGGACGCATCAGGGCGATTGTAACAGTTACACCTGGTAAGTAACAGATTGATGACAGCTGCTGCTGCTGCTGCTGCTGGAAGGAATTATACCAGTCCTCCTGGTACATGTTGAGTTAGCCTTTCTGGTTTTTGTCTAGAGTAAACAATGAAGATCATTGGTCTTGATTGATAAAGCCACCAAAGTTTTGTTTTGTGTGTCAAGTTGCAACGCGCCAATCGCCATCCAGCCTGCTTTTATCTCTGCTGCTGCGCTGCTGCTGCTGCAGGTGACGGTGGCAGTTTTGCACATCACATAGCCACAGCATCAAGTGACGGAGTAATCAAGCTCTGGGACAGCAGAGCGCTCAGCAGCAGCAGCAGCAGCGGTAGAAGGTTGCTGGAGCTGGCGTCTAGTTCAACCAATGGCAGGATCACTGGTATGGTGCTGTCGGCACCTGAAAGGAAGGTGGCAGCAGCAGTAGCAGCAGCAGCTGCAATCGGCAGCGGTGGGAGGACAGCAGCAGCAGCAGCAGAGACGAGGGCGGCGAATGTGCAGGTGAGGGGTTTCATGAGCTCAGGGTTTGTGCATATCACAATGCATTAGTCTTTCTCAGTACACTAGTTTCTGGTATGCCAAGCATAGAGTGTATTTACTGAACCAGCTTGATGAATGAGACCGTTAATCTTGAAGCGAAATTGCGGCATGCTTGCTTATCAAACAAGCAACAGCACTTCTGTCACAGAAGTGTTATTGTCTGTCATAGAAGTGTTATTGTCTGTCATAAAAGTGTTATTGTCTGTCATAGAAGTCTTATTGTCTGTCATTTGGGAGCTGTGAAGCCTCAAGATGCTGCTGTTGGTTGGACTGCTGCTGAGGAATGCATTGCTGCTGCAGGGCACTGGCAGGAAGCAGAAGCGTTCAAAGCAGCAGCAGCGTGAGGCAGATGCACCAGGGCAGGTGAAGAAAGCAGCACAGCAGCAACAGAAGCAGCAGCATAAGGCAGCTGCTCCACAGCAGCCTCCTCACAGACAGCAGCAGCAGAAGCAGCAGCGTAAGCAGCAGAAGCAAGCTGCTGGTGGTGGTGCTGCTGCTGAAGGTGCTGCTGATGGTGCTCTTGTTCCCAGGGTGCAGACTAAGATAGTGAAGAAGAAGAAGAAACCCGACAGAGAGCATATGCAGCGGGCAATTACTGCCGCTGTTGGAGGGAAGAAGCCGTCGAAGCAAAGCCAGGGTATGCAGCGGCAGAAGCCAAAGAATAAGCAGAAGTAGCCGTCGAGTGGTGGCTGTAAGGATAGTGGTCTCTTATAATAAGTTTGCAGCCGTAGAAAATGGAAGTTTGAGCGGTTGCCCAAGTGTGACCAGCCCTGGTCAAACAACCAGTGCATTCAAGCTGTTGATGATGAGACAGATCACATATATGTGTATCTTCACAACCTCTTTCAGCCTCGGAATAGCGCTGCGCAACCAGCCTTCGACTGAAACGCAACCATCGCAGGATGCCAGACTGGTCGTGGGCCACGGAGGAGATCACATGGGAGCAAGCAAAGGAATATATAGCAGGAGGCACAGTTGAATCATTCGCAAGGCTGAGAAGAAATGAACAGCAGCTGACCACATACCGGGCGTTCATGGACCAGGTGCTGATTACCCCGCAGCATGCTCTGTGCTGTTCAGTGGCTTCGCGGCAGTTCTGGCACTTGATATGTACCGTGCATTATGACAGGTCAGACAGGACTATGCAAGCGTAGCGGACTATATAAAAATATCAGTGCTAGACAGAGCCTGTAGAATCAATTCAGGTGAGTTGCTGCGTCTACCTGATCTGCATCGCTGTGCGACATTATTTTCCGCAACATCTTACATTGAGATCTGCGCAGATGGGAAGAAAGAAGCAGTTGACGTGGAGCACGGGACAGCCCAACTTGTTTGGCACCTGAATGTGAGCAGTTTGGCAGTTGGTCGACTCTGCGTACAAGTCACTAGTCCGTTAAGGCGCTTGTGCTCAGTCCAATGAGCAACTGCGCACAGCTCACGTTCTCTCTGAGCGCTGCTGAACATATTCTGCTTGCACAGTGCCAATGCCAAGCAGATCAGTCACTTGCTCTGCCTCTGAAGTGTCTGCAGCACACGCCAGAGCCTCCAAGATTGCCTTAATAAATAGTTATACGCTTGCTTTGCAGGACTTCCCCTATAACTTTGAGGCAGGTATACAGCACTGGCTGCTGTGGAGCACAGCAGGGCCTCTGGAACACTCACTCATTGAGCAGCAGGTGCAGCTGAAGTTCCCTGACAAGGATCACATCATCTTTGTGAATCCGGCTGCCTTGATGTCGGTCAAAGATGTGAGTGGCATTAGATTGATCTCCCAGGGCATTGAATCATGTCGTTTCTGCCGGTTATGTTCATGAAATATCCAGTATGAGTCTATGAGGGAAGAATTCCTAGTGTGTGATACATATATAAAAAAAGAAAAGTATAAATCCATTTGTAGAAACGACAGAGCCCATGTGTCTTGTTGGGAGGCTCAGCTGCCAAGTGCCTGTTGAGGCCCAGTAACCAAAATAGAATTTTTCTTTCTTAATTTTTATATTTCTATCTAATTTAATATCTTTATTTCTATCTATTTAAAAGTTTTTAATAAGCATATTGTTTTGCACACCATTGCACAACCCTCAACCCTGGCTGCTCAACCCATAAAACCTCAATTTAAAAACAAAAGCAGATCCTCCTCCTTTCCTTCTGTAACCTTCATGCAGTGTGAGACTCTTGTCTGTCGTCTGCATCTTTAGATTTGCTATTTTCGATTTCCAGATTGGTTTATGCTTGCAGGTGTGGCATTGTCACGTGTTAGTGCGGCCCCAGAGGAGCCAGCAGCAGCAGAAACAAGCAGCAAACTAGCAGCAGCTGCTTCAGCAGCAACTGGAGAAGTAGCAGCAGTAGCCCGGCCACCAGATGTGCAGCAGCACCCAAATGGCCGCCGTCCGCAGCATCAGAGGACAGTTTTATTACAGGACAGGGCACCACTAGCACTCAAGCGTTGGGCTTAACACTCATCAATTGCGTTCTGTAGACCTCTTCATGTTTGCTTATGTTGACGGTTGTGGTGCATTTACGCATGCCAAAGCTCAACTTCAGTTCTACCTTGAGCCACAAATTCACTGGGTCTACATACTGAGCAGCTCAGTGGTGGATGGGTGCTGTCAGCAGCGTTGAATCTACTCTGGCATGATGCCATGATGATGTGTGCTTTGTTGACCGACTTGTTTTTGCTGGTACCTGTCGGCATAGTACATTATTAGCTGAACTGTGAAATATTCAAGATGAATTACTCAAGACCTCACAAGAAACAGGTAGCTGGACAAGCATGTGCATCTTACTGGGCATATCTGTTGACTGAATGATGTGCGGTGCCGCCCAGGAAGATGGGATTTGTGGGGTGTAAAAGAGGTTGAGCCCATGCCGCATTCATGAATGAGCTGGCAGATCATCTAACATGCGCTGCATTGAACCTCATCACGTCACATGTCAGATGATTTGCCAGCTCCTCCATGAATGCTGCGATAATATCCTTTTCAATTGCGTATTATTTCAACTACAAGGGTATCATACCATTGCATATGATATGCAGTACAATACCAACCTCAGGGGCTTGCATGGATGCCCATCCAATAGCAGCGAGCCAGCAATATGTTGCATTTGGCTGGGGTTGTAGTAGGTGTGGTGTGAGGTGGACAGCATCAGCTGTTGTTGGCACTGATCAGCCATGATGGTATTATTCTAGGCAGTGCCACTGTTGGACAGTTCAAAAAGACCCCTTATTGATGATCAGCAGTTAACATGTATGTTGTGCTTCTTGAATTCAGGTCAGAAGTTGAGTCTGAAGATCATCTGTGCACGTTGTAACACTTCTCAAAAAAAAGAAATCTTTTTCTCAAGTTGCCATGGCCAGTTCGAGTCTGATCTGCAACAGGATGTCTCAGACTGTGCCCGGCAGGGGCCCTGAGCCAACAGTTGGCTCCTCACTGTGAGGACATGTGACAGCCAGTGGACTTATCTGTAGCCTCACTGAGGCCCGGGGCTGATGCATATGCACTGATTGAACCACAATGGGCACCTCACGTGAGTCGTCTGTCCACAACTTCAAGTTGGCCCCACTTTCAATCAGGATCAAAAGCATTGGTCTGCAAAAACCAGCCTGGCAGCCGGCGGCCTGTCTGCCCCAAACTTCCCCCCAGTTTAGATTCGGGGCCCCGCCCCCCTGCCGTCATCAGGGCTCCTAGTCAATTTGATACTGATTTCACCAGTATCAAGGCTCATGCCCATCATGCTCTAGCACACTGTGCCACTGTGAAGAGTCTCCTCAAGAGCAGTACTAGTGGTAGTAATGATAATAATCAGTACTTTGCAGCCATAGCATTTACTGCCATCGGCCCCGCGCCTCAAATTTACTAGTGGAAGTGCTAGCAGCACTGCAAGCCTTGGTCATGGGATCCAAAATTTGGTACAACAGCTTCTATAAGTAGGTCCACTTGTCGCATGCCAGGGCCATGGCCATGGCGGCAGTAAGTGCATTTGCACTTGCATCCCGGAACGGCGTTGCAATGAGCCACTGGGAGATGCAAGTCTGCTAGTTCAATTATCCCCGCTCTTCAGGTTCTAGCAAAAGAGATTATCTCTTCTGGATCTTCTCACAGTCACCAACCCAGGCAGATTTTTCACATTCACATGTCAACGATATGGAAAAAATAATGTAAAACCGGCATATGACTCATAACAAACGGTTTGTTTCCCCCATTTAAGGTCAGTAACCCCCATACGAGGTTAGTAACCCCATTACAAGCCCAAGATGGTCTGCAGTGCTGCACTCATGTCTTGAATGATCTGCACCAACTCCACAGCGCCATCAGCATCAATTGCCAGCTCATGCAAGCACGTCCGATGATACCCCAGGCAACGGGCAAGATTCTGAACAGCAGGATTGCTTAAGGCCAGCTGCACAACATGCGACGGCAGCTGCCTTACATGCTGCTGCTGCTGCTGCTGATGGTGATGTGGCAGTCCCCTGTGGGTATCATTGGCAACTCCCTGCTGCTGCTGCTGCTGCCAGCTGTCCTTGCCGGCCATACCGGATTGCTGCTGGCTGAACCCTGTAGTGTTATTCATGAAGCTGCTGCTGCCCAAGCTGTTTCCCTTTCTAAGACTCATCAAAGTGCTGTCCCTGCCTTTGAATGTGCTGTAACCTCTAACTGTTGTTTGCCCTACTGGCTGGAAGTAACCACCACCGCTGCTGCTGCTGCTGCTGACGCGCCTGTTTTGGTCATTGCCAGACTCTGTCGCATCCATCCCTAATCCCCTGACTAAACCCTGAGGTCCAAAATTAGCCAAGTACCAGATAACAGCATGTGCTTCAGGGTCTAAACCCTGGCAGTCAGAATCAGAACTAAACCCCGCTGAAGATGCAGCACAGGGGGTGTGCACAGGGTTTAGTAATGCCATAGGGGACGCATGTGCTGCTTTCATAAAAGGCAGCTGTATTACTAATCCTGATTCATACCAGGCTGCTAACCGCTCCCCCAGCCGTTCTACAAACACCGGGTTGCCAGGCACTGCTGCTGCTGCTGCTGCTGCTGCTGCTGCAGCAGCAGGACCAGCTACTCCAGTCCCTGACAGCCTGCTGCTGCCACCACCAGCAGCAGCAGCAGCAGCAGCAGCAGGTCCTGCTGAGCCTCCTGCAGCAGCAGCACGTGCACTTGCCAATGCAGCCATGAAGTGTGAATCATCCTCTGAGTCAGCTGCTGCTGCTGCTGCCGCTGCTGGTGGCCCACCTACATTACCACGTACCCTTGAACCTCCACCTCCTCCTCCTGCTGCTGCTGCTGATGCATCGTCGCTGCTGCTTACGCGCACAGTACTGAATGTGTCTGATGCCGTTGTGGGTTTAGTGACAACAGTCCCATTGTCCCACACTGCTGCTGCTGCTGCTGCTGGTTGGTGCCCTGGGCTGACAAGGACTGTGTCTCCCCAAGAAGGAAGCCCACCACCACCGCTGCCTGCTGCTGCTGCTGCTCCTGGCTGCTGTTGCTGCTGCTGCTGCCCATATGCAGGTGCCCTTGCTGCTGCCGCCGCAGGCGTGTGCTGCTGCTGGTCTTTGCTGAGTACGGTGCTGAAGTGCTGCATGACTGTCCCACGCTGCGCAGTGCTTCCTGCAGCAGCAGCAGCAGCAGCGGTGGCACATCCACAGGTGTGAGAATAACAGCGCAGGGTTCATACAGCAGCACCAGCACATAAAAACAAACAGCAGCGAAAGAGGCTCTTTGCCGTCCGCACTAATCAGAACTCCACTACATTTTGCCTGCCACCACTGGCCAAATTCCTTGCGCCTCCCTACAGACACACGCAATGCATAACACATACTGCCCGCCATATGTCACCATCATCATCACTAGGAAAGGATTGAAAAAAGGGAGCAGGAAAAAATGGAATGACAATTAGGGGTTTTGCAAAACCCAAAGAATATAGATAGATAGATAGAGGTCAGCTTGCATGGGTTTTTGATCTTATGTTCTTATACATGTATAAATAATAAACACGTTCTTATACATGTATAAATAAACATGTTCTTATACATGTATAAATAAACACGTTCTTATACATGTAAATAAACACGTTCTTATACATGTATAATTAAACACTTCTACTGGGCTGCAGCAGTGAATAAGTTACAACCCAACACAAGCTGCAATCAACCCCATTTACTGATGCAAGGTAAATAAATGTCCAAAACATATTTAGATGTTTGTTATATATATATATATATCCAAAAAGACAGAATTTCACAATTTACATCTTACCCCTTGGTCCTGGTCCTCTCCAGCTGAAGTGACCAGTGGCTCCCCCTGCAATGTCAGTTCTAGCCCCCCCACCCCCCCTGGCAGCAGCAGCCAGCAGTGTGGGTGCTGGGGAGGTCTTCTGGCTGAGATATACCTGGACCTGCTGCAGCAGACCTGACAGGCAGGCTGCACTGACCGGTGGCCGCTGCTGATTTACGAAGCGGTGCTGTTGGAGGTAGCGGGCGGTGGGCCTCATGGCAGACGACTGCACAGAGGAACAGGCAAATCAAGCAGAAGTCTGATGTTGAGCAAAGAATGGTTTTCCAAAGTCCAGATATTCAAGTTCTCCACCTTTTGATGGTCCTAATTCATGAACTTGATGAGAGGTTGGTGCCAACAGACAGGCGCAGGGGAAAATTCACTCGCAGATCTGTTGACAAGAGCGATTCTCAGGAGTGGAAAGAAGTTATCAACGCGCACAACATCCGTGTACCTTTAGATTTAGCTGAAAAATTTGCTCAACATCATACACATACCATAATCCCAGGCAGTACAACAGCAGCATAACTGAACATACAATACACTCACCTTTTGCAAACACTGAGCCAGGAAGTCCCGGAAAGTTTCACTCCAGGCATCAGGGTTTGCCAGGCCTGGTGGCGGCTCCCTGCTGATCATGAAGATGACCCTCAGGGGATGAACCTTCCAGCGGGGGGGAGTGATCTCAGCCATCTCTATGGCTGAAATGCCCAGCGCCCACACATCAACCTACAGCAGCAGCAGCAGCAGCAGCAGCAGCAGCGATAGCTGAATGTAGATCATGGCAGCAGGTTACGCAGGTCATGTTTATGGTATGAGGCAAAGTTTGCTGTAGCTGCTGATTAGAAGAAGTGAAGTGTGTGGGGGCATACAAGCGAGAAAGCCGGTGTGAAGAAAATGGTTTGAAGAACGAAAAGCAGTTTCTTGAAAATGGTTTCAAGAAAGGTCTGAAGCCAATTGGTTGGCAATTGTGCGCTGTGTGCACATGACACCCATGACATTTGCTCTCCTGCTGATTTATTGGGGTCTGAATCATATAAATTTAGTTAAAATATCCAAATTGTCAGTTTTAAGCCTCAGTGATGCCAGCCCACTCCTACTCTTTGTCTGTTAGCCCTCTCGTAGCAGTGCCATTTTGATGTCAAAAGTTACCAAAGAGCCATCATGTCATGATTGAGTACTATGTCTCTCATTCAACACAGCATCAACACTTTGAGAAAAAAATGAGGAAAACAAATGGAAAATATGAAAAAAATGAGAATGAAAAAAAATGAAAAGAACTGAAAAAAAACACAGCGCTAGCACTACCAGTTGAGCTTGGCACATGTCAGTACAGTACACGGGGAAAAACGCCTGCAGACAATAGAATTGTTTATGGCTTAAACAGGTGCTGCTCAATCAGGTACCTTTACATAGAATCTGATTTCTCAATGAAAAGGAGGAAACGTCTGCAGACAATGAATTGTTTGTTACTACACATAAATGTGGTACTACAGCTCAATCAGGTACCTTTCCCTCATATCTGCTTTCTTGAATTAATGCTTGGTTGATTGCCAAGTATGGTACAGCTAAACAAATACCTTTCCATCATATCTGCTTTCTTGAATCAATGCTTGGTTGATTGCCAGATATGGTACAGCTAAACAAATACCTTTCCATCATATCTGCTCTCTTGTATGACCTCGGGAGCCATCCAGTGAGGAGTTCCAATGAAGGTGTTTCGCTTGGTCATGGTATTTGTCAGCTGCAGCAGTAAAGCCAGGACAAGCAGTAAAAGCAGCACATACATCTCTCAGCAGTGGGAGACGGGCATCAGATCATACTTTGATCATGGACATGCCATTAAAGGTGTTGTGCTGGGTCATGGTCGTGTTGAGCTGCAGCAGTAAAGCTAGAACAAGCAGTACACGCAGTAAATGCAGTGTATACCTCTCTCAGCAGTGAGACACCAGCATGACATTTGCTGAGGTGTAAGATGCAAATGTGAACAGACACCACTATGAGCGTAATCAAAAGTAGTACTGAATTGATGCAATTGTTGTGATGCCCATGAACAATTCTTCTGAAACCTCACAACTATGGACTCAGGGAGCTTGAGGATGCTGAAGCATCCTGTTCTCACACAGCCCCACCACCAATCCAAACACACTTTACCAGTGCCAGAAAGCAAACACATGAACATTGTCTTTGTCACGGTAGCTGGTTAGCTGGTTGAAAGGTGCTCGCAACTGGTTGTTGGGGCCGCTGTAGAAGACGAGCTCTGGGGGTCTTTATAGCTGCGTTTTGCAGGTGAATTGCGTCATTTGAGACCTTCTGACGTGTCAAGAAGGTGTTCAATGATGCATCCCACCTGCAGGATGCAGCCATAAAGACCCCAGAGCTTGTCTTTCACCACGGCCTCAACAACCAGCTGAGCCAGCAGATAAAGCAGTGGTATGGAGGCGCCCTGACCCAGAAGCATGACTCACTGCCCCGACTGGTCAGGACAATAGAGTTTGCCGAGGACGTTGAGGGCTTTGGGAAGAACACAGTGCAGTCAGTTGATGGTGCAGGTGCTGCTCTGGTGTTAGTGGGGCCGGATCTGTACAAGCCCTTGTGCAAGATGGGATGCAAGGGGTCTCCCCTTCAACATACACCGGTGCTACTCTTGAAAACGCCACGCGCAGGTCATTTACTCACTCACTCACTTACTGACTCATCCATGCATTCATGCATCCATCCATCCAGTCAGTCAGTCAGTCAGTCAGTCAGTCAGTCAGTCAGTCAGTCAGTCAGTCAGTCAGTCAGTCAGTCAGTCAGTCAGTCAGTCAGTCAGTCAGTCAGTCAGTCAGTCAGTCAGTCAGTCAGTCAACCATGCATTCACGCATTCATGCATTCATCCATCCATCCATGCATCCATTCATTCAATTATCCATGCATATGTTCATTCCCACATGCATATTTTCATTCATCCATGCATTCATTGATCATCCATGCATTTATTCATCCCTGCATCCATTCACACCTGAGCAGCCACCCCAAAGTCAGCAAGTTTGACCGCCCCCTCTTCAGTCAGCAGGATGTTGCCGCACTTGATGTCCCGGTGCACCTTGCCCAGGGAGTGCAGGTACGCCAGCCCCTTCAGTGACTCAGCACAAATGTAGGCGATCTGATCCTCCTCAAGCCCCTCGCCTTTCACCTGCACAGCAGCGGCAGCAGCAGCGATAGCAGCTGTGGCAGCGGCGCAAGGCAAGCTCAACAGAAGGAGTCCTGCTGAGGTCACAGATCAAGATCAAGATCAAGATCAAGATCAAGATCAAGATCAAGATCAAGATAGGAGCCCACTGAAGGTTGTGTAGCCCACAGTGCGACTGCTACACTGAAGCCCGGCAGATTCTCAGCCACTGCGACATGGCCAACAGAACAATGCTTATGTGTGGCTGCCCAACGGCAACAGCAGGACAGTGAATGTGCTGAGGTCATTTTTGATATCAGAGCACATACTCAATAATAAAACACAAATAACAAGCAGTGAAGAATAAATACTTCATATATTAGATACTGAATACTGAATTATGAATTAATTATGAAAAATAAAAATAAATGATTAAGAGTAAATGATGAAGAGGTAATGTTAACAAATGAATAGATAAATAAAGAAATGGAATAGAAAGATGAGATCAGGTGAATTGCCTGCAGCAGATCTCCCACGCTGCCGCCCCCACAGTGCTCCATCACGATCCACAGAGCCTCAGGCAGCCTGAAGCTCCCCAGGTAGTGGACCACATTGGGATGATCACAATCTGCCAAAAACTGAATCTGCAACAGCAAGCAAGCAAAAAAACAAGCAGGCAGCTGAACTCGCCCACTATCACATGCTGTTGTGAAAGGGCCGTGCTCGGCATGCCTCTTTAGCAAGAAACTAGATGGATTCAAGTCGAATAGTCAAGCACCATCTACAGAAGGATTGCAGTTGCGGAGAGCTCAAGATAAGAATCCCGTCAAGAGATGACAGAGGGTCCAGTGCAGTGCTGTGCGGCTGACAGAGCAGTAGGAAGAATACACTGTAGCTGCGTAACTCCATCTGCCCGTCAATGAGCGCCCTGCAACAGCTGCAGTGTACGTTCAACGACAGCCATGCAACAGCTGCAGAGTATTTTCAACCACAGCCACGCAACAGCTGTTGCAGCACTGCTGGGGGTGGAATAAGGTACGGGACATCAACCTTTATGTGCTTGGTAAGTAGCAAGATGCATCTATGGCTCAGTGAAGAGGTAACAGTACTTTGCTGCCTGGCAAAGGGCATAGTGCAATCCTCCCTGTATCTACTTGTTTCCATAAAAGAACCTACTTGTTTTGATAAAAGAAAACATTCAACTTGCTTTTGGACAAGGCTGATGTGTGTGATGGCTCAGATCATATCTAGATAGGGTACTGACGACCAGTTCCAGTGCTGATGGCTCTGCACTTCCCACCACCTCATCCTGCTTATTTGTTCATCTTTGCTTTATTTTCCTAACTTTTATTTTTGAAATTCACATGACTGCTGTCAAAGGCTTTGGCAACAGCCCCAACTGCTCCTACTGCTCCTGCTGCTGCTGGATGCTGTCAGTTCTGCCTGGAGGTATGCGGCTGCTGTGTTTACCTCTTTATGAATCCTTTCCAAGTCGTCCTCGTCGCTGTCTGTGGTCGAGATGACCTTGATCGCCACCAATTCACCACTCGTGAGGTCCCGGGCTTTATAAACTGACCCATAGGCCCCTCGGCCTGCAGGGAATAGAAAACAGACAAAATGCTTCTGGGCTTGCCCACGCTTGCTGCAACTGCTTGTCTGAGGACGAAATGACTTGAGAGTAGTTTGTTTTGTGACTGTTACAAGGGGTTGGTCTCCCAAAGACCAGCCAGCTCTGTTGCTCAGGTCTCAGTACTGTCAGGCCAGTACTTCCCCTGTCAAAGATCAACGAGGTAGAGCTTTCTACGCTTGGGACGTGACAGAGGTGACAAATGATTGCTGCTGTACAACAACAGCATCATCTGCTGCAGCTGAGCACAGCGTTACCAGCTGATAAGTGATGCATTACAGAACACGTCAGCTGCTGAGGGCTGCAATGTCTGCCTGCTGTGCTGCTGCTGATTGCTGCGTGTTTTAAGCATCGTTGCGTACCTAGCAACGCCAACAGCTCAAAGCGTTCTGCTGCATCCTGACCACCTGCAGTAGTGACTACAGCACGTTGACTGCAACCCTGGAAAGTTGCTATGAGAATTCGCGTGGCAGCTCCAGGCACCTGTCTCAAAGCCAGTGCTGGATGTTGCTGAAGGGTCCATGTTATCTGTTTAGAAGCGCCGCAGCAATGAAACAAGCGCGGCTTGGCGCTCAACCATCAACATCCCTAACTGAACACTCTGCAGCACTATGGGGTAGGGGGAGGGCCAGAGGCAGGTGAGCGATGATGCCACTAGATCTCCACGTGTTCTGAGATTGATGTCGTTCCTAGCCCATCAATGGCACCATCAGCCCACGTTCACAAGAGGGCACAAAGCTGCAAACTGGAACGTGACCGTGTGAGCGCAGTGATCTTATCTAGTTCCATATTAATCACTCACACAAGCTGAATACACACTTGCTTGTTATAGACCAGGCATTGCACTGATGACTGGTATTTGAACCCGCGCTTGCAAACCAACCTGCAGATAGCAACCATAAGCTATAGTTAGCACCCGGCAATGATTATGTGTTTCCTTTCTAGCGAGCTTTCAGGAGGCTCTGGTAGCTCAAACATCTATGCTACCCGGAAGGACCTGCAATGCAGGCCCTGCACATGCTGAAAGCCAGCGAACACAACAACGAGCATGGGCCGCCTCAGTAGACACTCGCCTGCTGTGCCAGTTCTAATCAGCAAAGATGCCACGTACACTGTGCCACCAGATGCCTGGGGTTGGTCCTGCTGTACAGAACATGTTCTCTAACATGCTGATCAGCATGCTACTCATGAGTTAGGACCCTTAGCTGTCAAGGGGTGCTGTAAGAAAATGATGCCAAAAGCGCTACTTGCAATTAGCTAGAGCGCTAGCTTATGTTATGCGCTGAAAGCATCTTGCAAGTTGAGGCCACCGGCTCCGGCACCTTTGAGTTGACTCAAACACACTACTAACATCATTCGAACTACGCATGCCTAGCACTACAACTACAGAGCATTTGCAAAAGCCTTTTCTGAGAGACACGGCCGTATGGCATGTAACAGTATAATAATAATAATCAGTACTTTGCAGTCATAGCATTTACTGCCAGCATGCAACAGTATGTGTGCTTTGCTCATTGGAGATGGTGTCACAACAGCACCGCCATGCATTCAACTCCACCACCTGCAATCTAGCCAGCCACTGCAGCTGCTACCATCACCAACGGCAAAAGCTTTTCTCTTGAAAGGCTGCGTACGCACACAGTATACATATCTTTGAATTCACTGGGTAGTGTGAGGCGCGGGGGCCGATGGCAGTAAATGCTATGGCTGCAAAGTACTGATTGTTATTATTATTATTATTAGTAGTATACATATCTGCAAGCCTTGAGTTACGTACGAGTCAACCGTTGGTGTCTCAGACATGAGTCATGAGGACAAGCTGTCAATAGAAAATGGATCTCTGTGGCGAAGCACTGCTGGCAACTTCAGTTTGTGGCATTAAATAACAAATTGTTCAACTTCAATCGTGACATCACTCGGCTGCAAAAGGGTGATTGTCAACTGCCTGTCTTAAAGGCCCAGCCCCCTGCAGATCCACTGCATGGCACATGATGGTTGCTACCACAACCGCCATGCCAGTCAGTAGAACTGCACGAAAGGCTGGCAGTTGCGCAGCTGCTACTGTTCCTGTTGCTGCTTTGACACAAACTGCAGTACCAGCATTGCCCAATCTGACAGGCTGATCAAGGGCTGATGACAGCAAACTCAACTAGTAGAAATAGTATTATGGTCAGGTTGAGAGTCCATTGAGGCTGTACCACCAGTGTTGAGTTGGCAGCCCTTCCGGTCGGCGGGTAGTCAGGCAGCCACTGCGTTCAGCGTCTATACGTATCATGGCGCGGTCAAATTCATCAAGCTCCCTGCAGACGGAATCAGGATTGCTTATGATAGTGGAATTATGATCAAAATTCTCATTTTCTTCTTCTTTGATGACGATATCATTATGAACAGCCTAGTATGGTTGCAATGCCAGACACTATTGGATGTCCGTCTTTGGCATGCATGTCGCTAGTGGCAGTAATGTGTGAATGAATTTATTAGTAATAATCTATAATCTATTTGGTTATCTATTTAGTCATTTCATCCGCCTGCAGGTTTGCATCCACAATGGCTGCGGTTGATGTCAGAAAAAGAGATTGTATGTATACATCTGACCAAGTTTGCATTCACATTTAAATATTTCCCAGTGTGCTTTGGAAAATCATTCTGCGACCGGTCAGCAGATACACATCATGATGACTGCCTACAGTGAGTATAGCTTAACGCCACTACACACAATACAATCCAGTTATCATGCATTATTTCATGCAGGTTGCTGAATCCGCTCTCATGCTCCACTAAACAGAGGGGGTTTATCTGAAACTAACACAGATCATCAAGATTGAAATTAATCTCAGTATCCTCGTGCTATTCATAAATACACACACACCATATGCAGGTGCTCTTACCGTCGTATTCTGTCAGTGACGCTTGAACAAACATCATAACCATGCTTATCCAAGCGAAGGTCCATCAAAAACTGCAGCGCACTGCGGCGTACCAGGGCGTCTGACCAGCAGCTAAACCCTCGGCCCCACATGTCCCAATCCTCACTCATGCTAATGCTGCGGCGAGCATACTGGATCACGGACTGCAACAACAGCAGCGATGGCAGTGACAGCAGTGGATGTGACAGCAGCAGCAGCAGCAGCAGAAATGTAAGCAGCAAGCGCAGCAGCAGCAGCAGCGAAGTGAGCAGTGATAAAGAAGGTGATGGCACGTAGCATCCATGACTGGGGCTGTGCCGGTTATAAGTCATTGTGATTGAGTATATTTGGTTTCTCTGTATTTGCACGCAACATATATTCAAACAGTTTCCTGAATTCAGGAAGCCGAGTGGCTAAATGTCACTTGGTTCTGCATGACCCACCTCTGGTTTGTTGTTGAGCCACCAGGCCATGTCTTGTTTCACTCTACTCATTTCTGCTGCCACTGCTGCTGCTCTTGGACTGGACCTGCTGCTGCTGCTGCTGCTGCTGCTGCTGCGTAGTTCCTCTGCCAGCAAACTCAAGTCAAAGAGATTCTGCGGGAAAATTACAGTGCAGATAACACAGATGTACAATTCATGACCTTTTGATACATATACAGACATGTACTTTGAGCCTGCGAGCACGATTATAACCACACATATGTCTGTTTTTCCCCAACAAGTCGGTGACCACTCGTATTCTCATGTATTGCATTTCACCACCGCGTTCCTTGGATACCATGATTTTGTGGCTGTGCCACAAATAAGTTACACACCATAGTTACCTTTCCCGATCCTCTTTTCTGAGTTTTCAATCATGTTTTCAACATACATAGCATATCATATGCCTGCTCACCGTCATCACTTTCTCAAACATCATGCCAGATATTCTTGTGAAGGGCAGGTGGCTCCTCCCATATACGTTACAAGCCACTGGGCTGCCCTCAGGGGAAACACTAGGACTGCTGTCATTGCTGCCAATGCTGCTGCTGTTGACACGAAGCAGCTGCTGGCCACCAGCTTGTACCGTCAGGGAATATAAACGGTCAATGCAGGAGCATAGAGAAGGTGACAGGACAGCTCGATGCCTGGCAGCAGCAGCAGCAGCAACAGCAGCAACAGCAAAAGAGGAGGGGGGGGGGTTGGAGTGCAGTGTGGGTGAGGCTTGAATTGTTGATGGACTGCACACATAACAAGAAGGGTTCAATGCTGCTGCTGTTGCATTGGTTCTTGGAGGAGTGCAGAGCAGTGTGTCACATGTGAACAACAGTCAACTCCACCATCCTTCATCAACTTCTGCTGCTGCTGGTGCTGCTGCTGCAGTCAGCCCCAGTACCTCAAGAAAATCTGTAATCAGAGCTTCAAGTGCAGTTTTTTCTATGACCGATTAGTCCGCTGCTGCTGCTTGGAGCATCCAAACTGTCAGCAATAGGGTGGAGCAGCTGCTCCAGTGTGCGTTAAATACGTATAAACATGCTGCTGCAAACAACTGTTCCCTCACTCTACAATCAAGGCATGCTGCTGCCATCTGCTATTGTGCTGTAGTATAACCAGAGTTTGTGTACCTGTACAGCTGCTGCCAATCGCCTTTGTAGTGCTCCGCTGTGCAATTGGGCCACCTGCAAACAACATGCTGTCAACATTTCTGGCTGGCGCTGCATCTGTTCTGAGACAGCGATTGCTGCGCTGAAACGCATGCTGATATGCAGCCCAAGAGTACCTGCAGAGGACCAGCGCTTGCCATAGTGACTGCTCGCTGGCGAGCTTCCGCAAATGTCGATCCTGTAATAAAGCATCGGAGTGCTGTCAATGCATGAGGCGGCCTTAGGCGTAGAAGCAACGGGTCCATCGTCCGGGAGCAGTAGTGGCCAAACGCGTTTTTGCATGCATTCGCTGAGCAGCTAATACCATTCAGGTAGTAGATACGAGGTATATAACGTACCTGGAGGCACAATCTGCCCAGCGTTGGGCCGTCCAGGTGCCTGCCACGTAGGTGGGACGAGTGTCAGGCAGTGCTGCAACATGTGAATGTTTCAGCATGTGGCATACTACACACCTAAACATATCTAGCAGTGATGCCTCCGGCAGGTCTGATAGCGACATCTGCAGTTCTGTGTCCGCAACGCAGACTGCCTCAAACGCCATTCAGCCTTTTCAAGGATCAGAGAGTAGAGCTTATGCTGTAATGCACCTTCACATGTTGCATCTGGGCAGGCACCAAAGAAAAGTTACCCGTTACTGCACTCGTTGACTACGTCGCAGGGTTCCTTCACTTTACCTTCACATGCGGCTCGTGCGGCTTCACTTGATCTCGTGCAGCTTAGAATGTTGAAATTAAGCTGCATGAGCCGCATGTGCAGTCCAGCTTGAAGGAACCCTGCGACTTAGTCAACGAGTGCAGTAACGGGCAACCTTGCATTTGCCTTGGTGCCTGCTTCATGAGCTGCATTGTATGAAACATTACATAATGGTGAGCCTAGATTTGCATCTTAGGTTTCCTGGCACGTTGATATTCAAAACTGCGAGCTCCGCAGACCGAGGCAGCCATTGGGATCTGAGTCAGCTCGCTGTACCCTAAAGGGCGCGGCCTGAGGGCCTCAGTCGACGTTGACGAGGAAACTCCTTTGAGACTGCCTTCAAGTGTGCCCTGAGCAGCCGGTAGCCGCAACAAACCACATGTGAAAAGTTGAGCCATTGCAGCTAGTTGGAGGTCGAGTCTGATGATCTTCTGCAAATTGAAGCTGTCCAGCGGTGCGGCTGATGGGTGCAGAAGGTTGTGCTACGCTGTCTTAGGCAGGGGGCCGGGGGGTGATGGACACAACTGCCTGCTGCAGCTGCTTGTACAAAAGCCGCACGACAGCAGGAACTACCAGCTGCTTTGCCAGCAACGGTTGCACACTGCCTCCAGGTTCCAATACACCAGTGTGCTTGCTTTATGCATCCTGCAGACCCTTCCTGACCATGGTACGATGGCCATGGTACCGGTTCATGACATCAACACATGCTGAATTGTCTCACTGTCTGATGGCAGTAAATGCTATGGCTGCAAAGTACTGATTATTATTATGCTGAATTGTCTCACTGTCTGACAAGACAGCCCAGTGTACTGCACGATACCTACCCGATGCTGCTCGCCACAGCTTTGAAGGAGTGGTCAAGGTAGACAAGGCAGAGCTTTGGAAGAAGAAGAAGAAGAAAACCCTTTCCGGCCGCAAGGCCTTTGGGAATATGTACTGGCAGAGCTTTGGGGCAGGTTGAGCAGCTATGGGGCTCTTGTTGCCCCCTTGTGCTGTGCCCATGCGATGGCAACGGTGCAAGCTGCCCACCGCGTGACATCAGCCACTTGGCGATAACGCCGTGTGAAGGCCTGGACCATTCGCAGCTGCCCAGCATGCAATGGTGCCAGGAGCCCCTGTAGCTAGTTCTATATATATATAAGTTACCCATTGACCATAGCAATCCTGCCATCGGCCCCGCGCCCCATTTCAGAAGCGGACAACAACAATCCATGCTGAGCGGTTCGACCGCCATTATGCTCACATTGACACCGTAGT
>JABEVS010000622.1:14050-31312 GCA_018290735.1 Coelastrella sp. MACC-549 | reverse complement strand
TCCTGTGCCCAGGATCAACCCTAGAGGTGGGTCTTCCTTGCCAAAGAAGTACTCTAGGGTTGTCAGACTCTGCAGCGGTGTTGACCTGCTGCAGCTATTCAGAGTAGCTCTGCCAGCAAACAGAGGAGTAAATTTCAACTTCCTTCCATGTTTTGAATACCCGTTTGTGCTGCTGCAGGTTGGCTACTTCTGGTTGACAGCAGGGCTTGCTTTCCTGCCTCAACCTGGCAGTGCTCTGTTCATCGATGTGCGCCTTGTCACACACAGGTAGGACTGATGTGACAGTGGCATAGATGTATAGTGGCGTCTATATAGCGGTGCCCGTGTGAGGCCATGTTTGTCAACCTCCAACCCCCTTGCATGCTGCACACTGCACGCTCGGCACCACCCAGCCCTCGACGAACGATATTTTGCGGGCAGCCTGAACTCCATGTGGTCAGTTCTCCTGCAGAACCACACTGCCTGCAGTGCATGGAATGGCAGCCCTTCGTGCCCTCTTCTACGGGACTTTGGCCAGAAGCAAGCTGACTTGACCTGTGCAGCAGTTTGCCTTGCTCCATCTGACCACTTGGGTTCCCTGACGACGTCTTCAGGTCTGACAAGTGTGTTGTGCATGACAGCCAGCGCTTGGAGGAGGGTCGTTATGGCTGTGCTCTATTCATCAAGCCGCCGGTGCTGAAGTCAAATGCAGAACTTTGGGCAGAGTTTGATGCCGAGCTGCAGAGGAAGCAAGGTGCGATAGCGCAGCGACAGCAGCTGCAGAACGGTGGAATGGAGGGAGACGCTGCAGAATGAAAGCGGAACACTCCAAACATCAGCTGGCGGCACATATACACCATAGGACAAGCCTCTGCATCATTTATCTGACCCGGCCATACTCTGTGGTCAGGGCTTTTTGAGGACAGGCTATCTTCCAGGCAGGAGGTGTGGGTGCAGTGCTTTTGGGTTGACTACCACTGCTGTCAACAGCGGCTGATGATGATTATGGTGATGTATATCATCTGTAGGCACCTCATGAGAACGAGCTTGATCAGTCATTGTCAGGGGCTGCTTATCTTCTGTGGATCAGAACCTTCAAGGCATTCGTTGATATGTTGAATACCAACAATTTTGCAGACTTGTATACATTATCCTTGAACCAGACACATCATTAATCTTTGTGGTCTTGATGTTCGTACACACCTGCCCAAGCCCACGCCATGCATCGTTTAAGTAAGTTATGCGCCTTCAAGCTTGGCATGTTCTGTATCATGCATCTTGGCAAGCTGCAGGCCCAAGCCACACAGCAGTCAATGCCAACTTGGCATTCATATCGGATATGATATTTGACTTTTGGGTCCCAAAGTGCATGATGCTTGCGCTGTGGGCTGGTTTTGAGCTCGTCAGCATGACCATGTCATGAGCTTGTTTGGCTAATAGCCACTGGCAATGGCATGAGTAAACTTCACAACATGTGAACTTTACAGTGTAATCTAGAATCGCCAGCCTGAGCTCATGAGTGGCAATGGAACGGTGAAGATCATTAGTTCTAGTGACCTCTGATTTTTGAAAGGCAGACTGGGTTGTAGGTCACACAGGGTCCAGGCTATCTGGCCGGCCACTGTGGGATCAGGTGTCTCCAGGACTCAGCCAGTGCTGCTAGTCCTGGAGGGCCCCAGATGGAATTTGACCGAGGCCAGTGGTGTCAGGCGGCAACAGCACATTCTTTGCACAGATTGGCCTGCACTGCAAAAACTACACCGTGTTGGAACATTCCACAGCGGTCAGTCCCAGGATCGCAGGAATCTCAGCAGGCGGTCAAGCAGCAAATGGCGGGCTACTGCATAATCTTGCTACATGGTGTCGCCTGGCTTTGAGCCTTCTGAATCAAGCCAACGGGTTGGAAGCAATTCCATTAAGAATCCAATAGTTTGCATCGCAGCGGCATTCCCTACTGGTGAAGCAGAAATGGTGGGCATTACTGCCCCCCTCAAGTCGCACTTGACAGCAATAGATAGAAATGAGTTCGATAAATGGACGTGAGTGTTTGCCCGCATGCCGAGGCATGTTAAGCGTTTTGTAGTCTCCACTGACTACCCGGGCTCACTGTTCCTGCAGCGGCGATGATATCCAGCGTGCTAGTGGATTAAAGTTGCAGAAGGCATTCGCTTATTTCAAGTAAGACCGGAAGAGGCTGTCAACAGAAGCGTGATGGCTTGTATGGCCTGTGCATGTGCGTCTGAAGGACTGTCTGAAGGCAGCATTCTATGTTTATCACAGGGGTGAGGGGTATCCCGAGACCGCGGCAGCGATCAGCGCCCGCATGTCTGAGTTGGGTTGCAGTCCCACTGCTGATGTTGCTGCAAACGGCAACAACGTCGACACCAAAGAAGCTCGCTGTAGCATCTTGAGTTTCCAGGTGATCTTGAGGGGCTGCTAGAAGGTCCTGCGCGCTTGGGGCGCCTGGCACCCATCACGACAGCTGCTTTCTGCTGCAGGAAGAAGTCAAGCAGCGGCAGCAGCCAGGCAACCAGGATTCCAGGTGCGGGGCGGGTTTTGTAACGTAGCTAGCAAGATAGATGACGGCATTCAGCGTGCAGTATAGTGAACACACCTTGAACGGTATCTAGGTCGTCTGCTTTTTTCTTAAAGAGGCTCTGATGCCTTTCATGTGTGGGCATCTATCATTACTGCAGCTTGCCCAATGGCGTGGAGGCCTTGCAACCACCAGTACGATCCTCCAAAGAGAGTGTTAGAGGTTCTGGATCAACCGCTGGTGTCAAGCGCAGCAGCAAGGTATGAGGCTTGGATGCACACAGAAGCCTGTGTGTCAGCCTACAGCACATCTTGTCCTTCCATACTGGGCAACATGATCAGTGCCTATCTGCCTATCCAACACTACAGTGCATGCAACAGCAGCCTTCAGCATAAGCAGTGGGTCATCCACAACCTTACAAAGTGCAGCACGCCTGACACACACAAGAGTTGGGTAAGGTGCAACTCTCTTCAGCAACACTGGCTTGCTGGCATCATGCTGCAGAATCAGGGGACAGCAGCAGCACACCAATCTGCAGACCTGCTGAATATCACTGACCAGCAGCTAGGTGCCAACAGCCTCAAGTTGCCCGCATCAGGTACGGCACCAAAGCCAGCAACAGCAGCATCAGCAGGAGCAGGGCAGCGACGAGCCCAACCCATGGTTCAAGAGGTGGAAGCTCGAGGTAGCCAGCGCACTCAGCAGTTGCTGGAGCAGAACATGAAGCTGCCAGAGACTGACAGGCATGCAGCTGCAGAAGTAGCACGATGCAGGGGAAATGATTCTTTCAGGTGTGTTGCTGCAGTAACTTCTGTACTGACCATCTTCTCAGTATCTTATTGAGTGAATTGATGGATGGACAGGGGGCTCTAGCAGAGTCAAACCGTCAAAATTCTTGCCAAGTGCTCGTGTTATGTTGCAGGTGCGGCGCATATGCTGATGCAATAGAGGAATACACAGTGGCCATTGGGCTGCACCCTGAGCAGGTGGCCTGCTACACCAACAGAGCAGCAGCGTACCTCAAGCTGAAGTGCTGGGAGTATGCGGAAGTGGATGCTACGTCAGCATTGGACATCAGTGCTGCACAGGGTGCGCTGACATTGCGGTGGCGATGGAATTAGAATTTTCTGACTTGGAGGCTCAAGGGGTGCAACACTTCAGGACCCAACAGTGCTGCATTGTGTGTTGCTGCACTCACATGTGGCTGAAACTGTTGCCTGTGCCCTGGTTTCTGTGTCTTCTTGATGCAGTGTCGCTGCTCTGTTAACTGTTGGTCTTGGCAACCACTGTTTGCAGGTGGTGCACCTGACTCCTCCCTGATTGCAAAGGCCTTGCTGCGTAGGGCAGAGGCATTCATGGGCATGTCAAAGCATCAGCAGGCATTACAGGTGAGTGTTCATCCTGCTCTTGGGAGCACACAAGTCTTGCAGGACCTGGTATTGCAGTGCAGCGCCAACAAGTTGGGTTGTCTGCGTCGCTTGCAGCACCATTTGAAACCGGAGCTCTTCCCACCAGCCTCATTCGGGCTCTGACATGTCATTGAATGCCGGTGCAATTACTGCAGGCCTCGCATCTGTCTGTTGTATATCTTGCCACATTCTGCATCGCTATCAACAAGCACAACCACACACAATGCAAGCCGTAGATGCCCTTGCAGCACAGCTGCTGCAGCTTTCGTGTCAGCATGAAGACGACCCACCAACCATCTATCACATCTTCTTGATTGTTGGCTGCAACTGGCATTACTGTTGCACGCCTGTTTGCACCTGCACCCTTTGCCTCCACAGGATTATGAACGGGTTATTGCCTTGCTTCCTGACGAGATCAGGGCCCAGCAGGGCGCTGAGAAGGCTCGCACAAAGCTTGGGATTAGCAGAACTCAGCCACAGCAGCAGAAGTATCAGCACCAACTGCAGCAGTATAGTAGACAGGATGTCCAGCCACAAAGGATGCACAGGATTGCAGTGCAAGAGTGTGACAGTGATGATGATGGACAGCAAGATCAGCAACAGAAACAGCAGCAGGGCAATGGTGTGCCTGTACAAGCAGACCCAGAAGCATCAACCACATGCACTGCCTCAGTTGTTGCCTACGGCATCAATGGCTTACCCGGTCCCACACAGCCATTGGAGGTCACAATAAATGGTGTTACAGAGCGTACATTAGATGTGCAGGAGCCCCTGGATGGCCAGCAGCCACAGGATGATGCAATAGCAGGCGCTTCTGCAAGATCACCAGCCACAGCCAGTGCCACAGAAGATAGTCGAGAGCCAGAGCCGGATATGACTGTGACTGCAGCACCAACAGCTACAATTGCAGATAATGAAAACAACGATGCAGCTGCACAGCTTGAGAGCGACAGTGGTAACATCAGCAGCAGCGAGAGTGAGAGCAGTGTTGATAGCCGTGACAGTAGGAGTGAGAGCGAAAGTGAGAATGAGGCAGATGCACCATCCACACTGCCAACTCATGAACAGCAGCTAGATGAATTGCGCGTGGCAGGCAATGACGCCTACAAAGCAGGTGAGCAGTCACAAATTACGCACAGATTATTGAGTCATAGGTGCAAACATTGCGTCTCACAATTTGCCGACACAAGTTTACAACACTTGACTCAAAGTAACCCTCACAGATCAAATATCTGGGGTCTCAAGGGTGTGCACCATCTGCGTCAGCACCTGCTGTGTAACTGGAAGGAGACACTGCTGGTTTGTGCGATCTTACCCAGACATATCAGCTTGCTTCAGTGGTTCAGTAGTGGTGAGCATTTGTGCACAGTATCAGACTTCAAGCATCACACCAAGTGCACTGAATGGTCCGCCACCTGCGTCTGCTCCAGGCAAGTACCGTGATGCAGTAGCCTTGTACCAGAAGGCGCTCTTGCACTGCCCAGATGCAGCCACTATCTACCTCAACAGGTGCATGACTCACCTGCAGATGCAGCAGTACAAGCAGGCTCACACAGATGCCAGCATGGCGGTGGCCTTAGACCCCAATAATCACAAGGCATACCACAAGAGGCACCAGGCCAAGCAGCGGTTGCAGGACTACCAGGTGAGGATTGTGTTGGTTCAGACTGCTTGGTGCGGCAGGCAGTAGTGCTGGTGAGGACAAGTCTCTTGACAAGCCACCAATGCTTGGACTGTAGCATCGTCACTGATATTGCAGTGCCCAGCTTGTTGTGCCTCATGCCATGTGTCCCATCCAATGTTAGAAACCGCCAAAGACTGCTCTCTCTGTACTCCTTTCACGCTAAAGCACGTCCTTTCACTTCAGCCAAGCCGTATATTGTCTAATTCTTACCAGCTCAACTGCTGTGCTGCATGCTGCTTGTGACGCAGGGCGCGCTCAAGGACCTTCAGCAGTGCATTGATCTGGCCCCTCCCTCCCTCCAGCCCAGCCTCACCCAGGAGCTGAAGGCACTGCAGGCCACGGCTGACCGGGCTCATGCAGTGGCACAGGCCCAAGCCGCTGCAGCTCATGCTGCCGGGTTCACTGACCACGGCACAGTGCAGATCCAGGAGGAGGTGGAGGACCCAGCAGAAGCAAGTCAGGTGGGTTACAAGCTTGGCTGCATGCTGGTGTGCAATTACGAGGCGTGCAGAGAGAGTGGCAGAGAGAGAAGGGGGGGGGGGGGGGCCCGCTGGGAGCGGTGCCAACGGAGATGCCAGCCAACAAGAGCTTGCCACCATCAGCTAGCTAGGGGGGAATAACTGCAAGGACCCTGCAGTTTCTCATGGAAACCATGTACTTCACTCAGCTGATTACGGCCTTGCCTCCCCTCCAAAGGTATTGTTGCAGTGTGTCGCAGTCTGCAGAAGAGTTAACCAGTCACTGCGGTGTGTGCTCTCTTGTCTGTGATGCATTCAGAGGCTTCATGATGAGCTGGTTGCTGCTGAGGCCAGCTATGGCAGGTTAGCAGCAAAAGTCCGCACAAAAGCAGAGCAACTGCGCACGGCATGGCAGCTGAAGAGGGAGAGAGACATCCAGCAACTGCAGGCAGCGGCAGCAGCCAGGCGAGCAGCAAGGCAGCAAGCCAAGGAGGAAGCCGAGGTGGCCAGGCGTCAGGGCAGGGCTGCGGCAAAGCAGCAAAGAGCTGAAGAAAGGCAAGCAAGAGCTGTGGCAGCAAAAGCCAGACCTACCGGTCTTGTGCCTGCCTTGATGCCAACAAGCACGCCTGCAGGTAAGTGATGCATGCGCTGCTACGCTGTCCCAGCTGTGCTGGCTGTCACATGTTGTGGTTGGCAGCCTGAATAACACCTGCTGGTTGTGGTGGGGATCCGTGCAGTTTGTTAATGCGTGCTGCAACAGTGCTGTGCTTGTTCTTGGCTGTCATGGTGAGCAGTCTTCGTCGGCAACGCCTTGTTACTGTGTGATGCCCAGCTGCATGCCTGAACCGTGTTCTGGCTGTAGGTGCTGATGCCGCCAGCATTCGGCAGCACCCTCCCCCAGCACCCTCAGCAGTCCTTGACAGCATCACTGCCCAAGTGATTGGCCTGAAGGACCAAGGCAACATGCTGATGGCCGCTGGCGACTTTGCTGGTGCTGAGACTGCCTACATAGAGGCCCTGCAGCTTGACGGTGATGATGTCAAGGTGCTGCTGAACCTGGCAGCACTGCGACTGAAGCAGCATGATGGGGCAGGGGCACTCAGGTGCTGTGATGAGGTGTTGGCACAGCAGCAGCACCAACAGCTGGCCCAACAGCAGTTAATGAAGGCACGGTTGAGGTATGTGATCAAAGGTGGTGCTTGCACTTCACTGTAAACCGTGATGACTTTGGCCTTGCTCATGTCACCATGAACCTAGGCCCCTCGTCCCCTTCAGGGCACCTTGAGCAGGCTGTACCCAGTATGTTACTATGTGATAGCCAGAATAGACTTATGATAATGCTGAAAACAATAATACATCGTCCTTTTCTATAAAGATGCTCTGGTAAGGGACTGGAGGCCTCGTGCTGGCAGCGCTTTCACAGCAATGTCCACACAACAGCTGAGGCGGCACTCTGGGATCTATCGCATAGCGGGCAATTTAATGGATGCCAATCTGGGCTGTGAACCTCCAATGCATCTGATTTGCAGGCGAGGACTTGCCCTGGAACTGCTGGATGACCCTGCTGCAGCACTAGCTGAGATGGCTATTGTCTGTGAGCAGCTGGCCGCAGCAGGACTCAGTGTTGATGCACAGTTGGCAGCAGACATGAGCAGAGTGTCAGCCAAGGTGCAGCACCAGAGACAGCAGCTGGAGGTGGCAGTAGCTGATGTGATGAAGGACATGCCAACCGGCATTAGCGCCAGTACTCATGTACATGATAAGGACCAGCAACAGCGGCAGCAGGGCGATGCAATCACTGGTATGCGTGCTAGCATACCAGTTGTGATTGAGAGCAGTAGTGAGTCAGATGCTGAAGAGGAAATCCTGCCCTTGCAGCAGCAGCATCCACAAATGCAGTATGAAGGGGCTGACAGCAGCATACCTGCATCACCAGATACCCTTGATAGTGTGCCGCAGCAGCAGGAGCTAGAGCAGGCTCGACAGCAGGGTAGGCCAGCACTGAGCACCACACAGGAACAGCAGCAAGGTGAGCCAGCAGCAGTACTTGATGATGCAGCCACATCCAGCAGCAGTGCTAGCTCCGGGGGCCCCAGCAGGCGCTGGATTGCTGTCATAGAGGAGTCGAGCAGCGACAATGATGTTGAGACAGAGACGGAAAGCATTCCTGCAGAGGTTTGTGTGGACCAGCAGGAGGAGCAGTTGATTCTGCAGCAGGAGGTGCAGCAGGTTGAGGCAAAAGAGGATGGGGACAAGTCAGCATTCAAGGAAGGTGCAGATGGGGAACTAGATGTGGCTCTTGCAGCAGCCAATCAGCTCCAGGACAAGCAGCAGTCTGATGTGCCAGACTCAGGCTTGAGGCGCTCTCACAGCTCAGGTGATGTGAGCACACAGACTTCAGCAACAGCAGCATCAGCAGGGGTGGCACTCCAGAACATGGACATGTTACTGACCACCACGATCACTCCTAGCAGCCCAGACTATGGCAAGGGTGGAGCCAGCAGCGCCCCTGCACCTCCCACTGAGCAGCAGCAGCAGCGGCTGACATCCAGGAGCAGCATCACCAGCAGCAGCAGTAGTCCAGAGAAGCAGCAGCAGGTTGACAAGCTGCAGCAGGAGCAGGAGTGGCAGGAGGAACGGTATGCAGAGCTGAAAGCCGCCGAGGATCAGTTGAAGACATCGGCAATGATGTCTGCAATCGGCAAAGGCATAGAAGGCATACAAAAAGCACTCAGGCAGCTGCAGACCACTGCCGAGCAGGAGCGAGAGAATGGCAATGCTGCGTTTGCCAAAGGCCAGCTGCAACAGGCCCTTAAGCACTACAATGCAGCTCTTGCAAGTGCCCCAACAGATGCCAGGTCGTATGCCAACAGGGCACAAGTGTACCTCAAGCTCAAGCGTTGGCAGCATGTGGAGACGGACTGCAACACGGTGCTGCTGCTGCTCAGGAAGGCTGCAGCAGCAGGGTCAGCAGCTGATGATCAGCTGAGGCAGAAGTGTATGTACAGGCGTGCACTGGCCTGGAAAGAGCAGGGCAAACTTAGGGAGGCCATTGCGGTAAGTGGTGCAGTGGCAGCAGTAGAAGCAGCAGTACCCTCCTTGTGCCACAGTTCTGCTGATCTAGCATGTACACTAGGCATGCTTCTTTACATTCAAGCTGGTGTGGTCGACAAAGTTGCCCTGGCTGCTTCATGCACAGTCGCGGCACACCTCACAACACTGGAAAATTGCTTCAGGCCTGGCCTATCACCACCAAAGCCTTGGATAGGACTGCTGCTGATGTAGCATGTTTGGAATTCTGGCCTAGCAACAGCTGCTTGTGTCCTGACCACCCCGCATGTTGTGTGTTTTGTTGTCTTGTCTGTCTTCTCCGCAGGATCTCAAGCAGCTGATGGGTGAGAACCCACGTGACACTGCTGTGCAGCGCCTCATGAATGACCTCAAGCAGGCGTATGCCAAACACCTGCAGCAGGTGGTGGCACAGCAGCAGCAGCAGCAGCAAAAGAACGAAGTGCCAGACTCACAAGAAGCTTCTAAGCAGGAAGAACAGCAGGAAGTGACACAGCAGGAGTGCGAGCAGGCTTCAGCAGAGCCATCCCTGCAGTCATCATCAGTGTCAACAGCAGAGCACAAGCAGGTTGGGGCAGAAGTGGTGGAGGCTGTGAGTCAGGTTTACAGGCACAGGATTCTTATTGAGGAGACAGATGGAAGTGAGTCTGATGAAGAGCAGCAGCAGGTGCTGCTGCGGGCGGCACCGCAAGAAGAGATTGCACACCCAAAGGAGCACAAGGTGGCAAATGGAACATCACACACTGCCACAACACCACTTGCCTCAGGCTCGCACACTGCAAACAGCACCACAGCTGCAGCAACAGCTGCTGCACAGAAAGCAGTACAGCACTTAACCCGGCAGCAGCAGCTGACAGCCCCAAGGACTGCTCTTGAGTTCACACGAGTTGCCAAGATGCTGCTGGCACCAACAGTGTCTGCAAAGCCTCCTGTAGTGTCTGCTGATGGTGGTGATCTAGCCCGACAGCAGCACTTGCAGCTCGGTGCCTATGTCAGACTACTGGAGCCATCCAAGTACCAGTCTATCATAAAGCGGGAGCTGTCGGATAGTGCCCTGGAACTTTTATTGAGGGGACTGGAGGTTGCAGCAGGAGATGATCCAGGGTTTGTAGTCAAGGCTCTGCAGCAGCTGAGCCAGGTGGAAAGGTTTGCTATCGTGTTGCCCATGGCTGTGAGAAGGAAGGGCGTCCACACCAGCTTGCAGAACATCATGCAGCAGCTATCAGCTGCCGGGAAGCTCGTGGATGACTTGAGGAAGTTGTATATGGTTTGATGAAGTATTCCAGCACCCATCACCCCCTGTCATAGTAACCAGACAGTGTCTTGGATCAATGTGGTGCAGCCTTCTGCTGGCCTATGGTAGTCTGTGATGATAAGCACTTACTCTCTAGATCTAGAGATTCTAGAACAGCAGCATATAGCGTGCACTGACTCAGGGCCCTCGTCCTCAAGTCTTCTTTCAAGCAATGTGTTATATCATGTCAGCCTGTCTGTCCCTTGACTGCGAGGTGTCGTATGACATGGTACCGCATCGCTCATTCGCACCTGCATTATATGTCAACGTATTTCCGAGATCGAGCACTTTGGTAGGCTTGCGGTGTGGTGTATGTTCTGTCGCTGTTTGGTCTCTCACAGCCAAGATGGAGGAAGGTGCAGCAGCCGGTGCAACCGCAGCCGCTAGTCCAGAGCCTACAACTATATCTAAACGGCAGCAGAAACGTCTAGCAAAGATGGAAAGGTAGCATGTCGGCAGCTTGCTTTTCGCAATAGCAGTCGTGCTGGTTCCATCACCTTGGGTTGACCACCCCTTACTTGCCTTGAAGGCAGGAAGCAAACAAGCGCGCCCGCAAAGCTGCAGACAAGGAGAAGAAACAGCAGATTGCAGAAGCAAAGCGCACTGCGGTTGGTGAAATGCTGCAAAGTATGACAGAGGATGAAAAGAAGCAATGGTTTCAGCAGCAGAAGGTAGGTGTTGCCACATATACCTGCACGATTCTATCTGGGCTCTGCAGTGCATGGAACATGTGTTGGCTTGACCTGCTGCAGTCACTACTCTCCTTGGACAGTCCTGTCCAACTTCAGTGCTGGCAGCAGTTGCTGCAGCTGGGTATCGCTGCTGCAGCCCTTGGACACCATCACCAGGCCTCAATGACATACTTGGTGAACGGTATTCATGAAGCATAGCTACCACAATAATCTTGCATTGCAGGAGAAGAAGCAGCAGGTCTGGGCAGCCAAGAAAGCAACCAAAGAGCGGCAGCAGCAGGTAAGCTGGCCTAGTAGGATCAGACCAGAGATGTCATTGTCACTTGGAACTCAAGCTTCAAACGAGTTGTGTTGTGGGAAGTATGACGCACACAGCCTCCACCAACAACGCAGGCACCGTCACTGCTGGTAGCCAGAGACACAAGCTGTTCTTCGCAGTGGGTAAAGCACCATACATGACGTGCAGCCTCACTGGTTACCTGCTTGCCTCCTCCCTCCTGCTGCCCATCAGGCGGTGTCTGCCCCTCAGAAGGTTGTGATTGATCTGGACTTCCCTGGCCTGATGTCCCCCTCAGACTTGAAGAGCCTCTGTCAGCAGCTCAGCTACAGCTACAGCGCAGCAGTCAACAGAGACCACCAGCTGCACCTGCACCTGCTGGGGGCTTCAGGAGACCTGGAGGCAGCACTGCACAAACAGCTGCCAGGCCACGTGCATTGGGCGGCAACAAAGAGCGAGAAGAACTTCAAGGAGTTCTTCCAGGTTGCGGCAGGCAACAGGCAGTGTTGTGACGTGTGCTGAAAGGGCGGCTGTACCTGCCGTGAATGTGATGTGTATGCACAGCCCACATCGTCAATGGGGCTGGAGAGAGAATGGGGCTGTTATCACATTGGCCAACCAAGCCCGGCTTCTCATCGCAACTGCATTGGCAGCTAGCTGTTGACAGACCATGGTCGACCTTGTTCTTAAAATGACAGCAACACTCCTGATGTCATCAGCACAACACACAACACCTGCTGGAGCAAAACGTGCTGCTGCTGCTGCTGCTACAGGACCGGCTGCAGGACCTTGTGTATCTAACTGCTGACTCCCCTGATGAGCTGTGTGAGCTGGATGACAGCAAAGTGTACATCATTGGAGGGATCGTGGACAGGAACAAGCACAAAGGCATCTGCTACCAGCGGGCACAAGAAGCAGGCGTTGCAACTGCAAAATTGCCCATCAGAAAGCATGTGAAGCTGCAGACAAGCGCAGTAAGTGTGTTTTGGATGCTGAATACAGGCTTGGCACCTTGTGCAGGGAGATATCGGTTGTTACTGTCTTGGTGCTGTCACCCAGTGCAGCTGAGGAGCAACCGCTAACAGCCAGTGCAATCAGAACCACCATCATGAACACCGACTGCTAGTGCTAATACATGCAACCTGTATGTGCATGATGACCTGCCGGTAAGGCTGCAGGTGCTGCCCTTCATCTTAGTGTACTCCAACTCGCTGCTCATGTGTCCTGCAATTTTGGACTTTGGGCTGTAACTGCCCTCTGATCTCCTTCCCAAGCCAGGCAAGTGACCTCTGCTGCTTCTCCTGCTGCTGCTGCTGCTATGTTTGCTGGTGCAGGTGATCACAGTCAACCAAGTAATTGACATTCTCGTGCATGTGCAGAAGGACAAGGATTGGAAGGCAGCATTGCAAGAAGTGCTACCAGGGAGAAAAATATCAGAAGTAGTAAACCCAGCAGCAGCAGCCCAGGGAACAAAACAGATGGACACTCAAGTGAAGGTGGAAGCAGCAGATGAGGATGTTGCCGATGACAGTGTGGCGCAGCCAACTGAAGCAGCAGCAGCAGCAGCAGTAGCAGCAGCAGCAGCTTCACAGCAAGCAGCAGTGCCAGCAGCTGAGACCATTGCGGCCCTTGCTACCCAGTCAGCGACTGCGGCACTAGATGTACAGCAATAGCAGGATTATATGACCCAGCATTGCCGCGCATTGACAAGGAGTAGTTTGCCGGGCAGCAAACGGGCATGCATGTCATCACAGCGCATTGGCAACCGAGAGGAAGGATACTCTCGCAGCATGCTACACGGTCCTGAAGTGCACAACGGAACCTGGTCAGCGAAACATGCGATGTCAGACATTACACCGTGCTGTTGCTGCTGCTGCTGGCCCTGTGAGAGTACAATGTCTGCGGGCAATAACAACATTTCAACATCGACAGAGCAGATGCCTATCAAAGTGTCTCAAGTTCAAGCTATACCCTCGGTTTCACGCGGCGCATTCCTTTCTGTGAGACTTATAGCTTCTGGCGCCCACATACGCAGCAGGTCACGCATTGAAGCTTAACCCACTAAAGCATATATCTTCTTTGCTTCAACGGCACGATGGCAAACCCAACGGTGAGCAAGTGCATGCCTCCCCCTCACCTGTGTACGCTGCTTCCGACATGGACGCTGACGCCCGACAGCGCCAATGCAGGTTTTCTTTGACATGACAGCTGATGGTGCCCCTATCGGCCGTATTGTGATGACCTTGCGTGCAGACGTAGCCCCAAGGACAGGTTCGTAAACAGAGAGTATCTTCTTGCATCATACATGCTGAGCGCTTTGCTCTTTGAGTTAACTTTAAACACATTTGTTTCTTGCAGCCGAGAACTTCCGTGCCCTCTGCACAGGTGAGCGAAGCTGTCTGCTGCACGATCATACTAGAAAGGGCACCGCAAGCGTGTTGATGCCTGAGACGTGGTGCATTGTGTATTCATGATCGGGAAATTTGCCTTGGCTAACTGCTGATGACCCCGTACTGCATTCAGTTATCCAGAGCAGCGCTGTCGATCAACTACCGCGAAATTTGCAACAGTCCAGTGCTGCAGGGAGTAAGCTGAATGTCACCATGTCAGAGTTGGTAGGCATTGTCAGACGTCTTTGTGCTGCTCACAGGCGAGAAGGGTGTTGGCAAGGCCGGCAAGCCACTGCACTTCAAGGGCAGCAGCTTCCACCGTGTCATCCCTGACGTGGGTACCTGTGATGCCAGCAACCACAGGCATACTACACTGCAGCATCGTGTTCTGCGTGCTTACCAGCAGCGGCATGGCAGCAGTTGTTCATCAGACCTCCGTACCCTTGGTAACCGCAAGTGGCAGTGATGGTGCCCAGTTTTTCCGGCCCCACAATGACAGCGCAATTATTCCAGTGTACCGTAACGGTAATAGCTTGTGTCCAAGCAACACTATACAGCAGATTTGCTGACGCAGACATTTTTGTGTTGTGCAGTTTATGTGCCAAGGCGGTGACTTCACAGCAGGCAATGGCACTGGTGGCGAATCCATCTATGGGGCCAAGTTCGCTGACGAGAACTTCACACTCAAGCACACTGGACCAGGTGCATTTACATGGCCACACTGCACACATTTGACTGTGCTACATGGCATTGGGTACTGTGTCTTTTCTGTTTGATCTAGTGTGCTGCGAATAGGATCGTGCTGCAGGCTGAGAACAAGTGTAAGGGGTACCTTGGTCCAGTGATGCGCAGGGCTGTTGCATTAGTTTGTTGCATTGTCATCAACATATATTGTCATCTGCTTGAACGCATTCAACCATGTTGCCAACTATAGCTTAGTTTTGGCAAACATGGTGATGATTGCTACCTCACTGAGCTGCTCCTGTGCTGCTGTAGATGTTGACGCACTGCCGCTCCAGGTACTAGCATCTCTCAACATCATGTTGCTGCTGTGCACACACAGGTGTCCTGTCCATGGCTAACGCCGGCCCCAACACCAATGGATCACAGGTGAGACACAGCAGGTGTCTTGGTCTGCATGGCAAACATATCACGTGTACCAGAGCAGCCCTGTGACCTGTTTGGCAGTGAAGGCTGCTGGTGTCGCGCCACCACATGGCAGGATGCCAAGACACCGGCAGCCTTCATTTAGTGCACTTATCACTGCAATACACAGATGGCTCATCAGGATCAGCATGGGTTGGCAAGCAAGATCAGCAGTCAAACGTGCACTCAGAGGTCTGTTTTTCCAGATTAGAACGACAACAGGAACAGACACATGTGTTTGGCAGTAAGCATGCAGCATCTTTCGATGTTCTGTTGCTTGCTGCTGTCATTGTTTTGCAGTTCTTCCTGTGCACTGTGGCCACCCCCTGGCTGGACGGTAAGCACGTAGTGTTCGGCAACGTCACTGATGGTATGGATGTGGTGAAGAAGATCGAGAGCTACGGCAGTGGCAGCGGGCGCACCAGCAAGAAGATTGTTATTGCAGACTGCGGCCAGCTTGCTTAAGCAGCTGCCAGCAATATCCAAACTGCACAGTGTCTGGGGAACTGCATCTTGAGTTGTATGCTATGTATATGGCAGCATGATTTCTGTGGTGATAGTGTGCTGTCACCACAGAGGTCATGCTGCCATACATATACGTATATCCCGACTAGAGTGGCAACAATGACTGGATCAGATTGAGAGGGCTATTTGCCAATGGCTGTTGGTATGCTGTAAAAGAGACTTTGGAAAGTGTGTGCAAGTGGTGTCTCAAAGCAACTTGGTGCTCAAGTACACATGTAAAAGAATTTCAGCCGATGCAGCAAGTTGAAATGGTATGGCAAATGCGCTGACATGTGTGACACACGGTAAGTTCCAGTAAGGGCTGCTGTACTACAAGGGCTACTGATGTTCAACAGCTGAGTCAGCTGGCACTGCATTGATTTTTCCCCATGCAGCTGGAAACAGTGTTTGGCACACTCGGCCCAGTGCTGTGAAGTCGTTTTAGCAAACGAGAAACGGTCTCACCATCACGTATGTTGAAATTCGCCTACTGCCAGGCACTGGGACATGGGCCTATGCAGCACCAATCAAAGATGACTGCTGCCTGAGACTAAAGAGGATCCTGCACACAGACAAGCGCTGCCTGTTCCAACGATACTTTTCTGTGAACGTATACTGCTGTATGGCCTTCAACCTTACAAACAAGGTGCAACCAGTCCAGCATCTCAAAGCACTGAACACTGCCGAAGGCTTCACTACGGTGCCACATCACCACAGATCGCCTGAACCCTGCAGTGACGGTGTCTGAGGCTTGTCAATGCGGGAAAAGCCAGCCCATTGACTGCAACGCCCCGGAATGCTGGCAGGACAAGCTGTCCAATTGGGCTCTGCTGGCCGCTCCCTTGCCCCACGCATGTCGGATGGGCATTTTGTTGTAATAGAATTAAATTTTTGAAAAGTAATTACAAACCCGGACTTTGATTGCAAAGTTGTGCGGCATCTGGCCAATG
Organism: Coelastrella sp. MACC-549; assembly: GCA_018290735.1. Classification (NCBI taxonomy): domain Eukaryota; kingdom Viridiplantae; phylum Chlorophyta; class Chlorophyceae; order Sphaeropleales; family Scenedesmaceae; genus Coelastrella; species Coelastrella sp. MACC-549. Next base: position 14,924 of record JABEVS010000622.1, on the reverse strand, counting down.
TCAAAGCAGATCGTGGTGATTGGACCGTATCCCTGTCTCCTCAGCCGTGCTACAATGTGACGCAGCGGTAGAGAATTGTCAGACGGCAACTTGTAGGTCAGTGGCCCTGTGAACGCAGGCAGATGACTGTCCGGAAAGGGAAGACCCACTGTTAAACAATACCACACCCCCATTAAGAGCAAGACAAGATCAACACATTGCTAACGTAGACAGTCACTTCGTTTCAACGGCAACATGCCCTACTGCAGGCGTTCTGTTTGACTGTGAACAACAGATGTTCGCTTGTGTTTTGCTCAAACCCTCAATCAGGCGCTGAGGTAATGACTCAATCGCGCTCTATATGTGATACGAGGTTGTAAGGGCCGCTTTCAGCACGCATGGCAGCTGTCAGCGGCCATGTTCTGTGGTGAACCGTTACACTGGTCATACAGCTGCCATGTGAACGATGCACTAGCATACCTACGGGCGTTGGCGGTTTGTAGTAATCATTTAAGATGGATCTGCAGCAGCTGGCCCTGCGTATGGCCAGGGAGATGCCGTTGAAAGAAAGGTGAGATGCGGCAGCATCTGCTTGCAAGAGGCATACAATTGGTCACAGGCCACCTGAGAATTTTATTGCCTTTTTCAGGATAATACACCTCCAGGCTTTCAGATATACCTTCCATGGGTACCAGGCTGTCACTTATCTGGTCACAGCTGGGATTGCCTCAGATGAGCAGACAGCTGTATGCACCTGCCAGCAGCTGTTGCAGCATGGCCTGTTCAAAAGTATCCATCACAGGGACACCTTTTTGCCGGACAATGAAGTTTACAGATTTCCAAGCTCCATGCTGGACAACAGCAAGCACAAAGGACTGCCTAGGCAAGCTTGGCG
>JABEVS010000622.1:0-14040 GCA_018290735.1 Coelastrella sp. MACC-549 | reverse complement strand
CCCCACCCCCCCTCCGGAAGTGACCAGTGCACCTGTTTGACAGCACAGCAACTGCTGAGCAGCGCTGATAGAAGTCGCTGCATCGCCTTGTAGGGCATGGAACAAACCCTGAGCAGCTGCAGTAGCTTGCACTTCAGCTGATATACAATGCATGCCAATGCTCAATAAGTTCATGCCTGGTTCATTGAGTTCGTGACTGCTCTGCAAAATGATTGCAGTTTGACTAGCACCGGACTGTACAAGGAGATTGCCAAATTTGGAAAAGCTGCAGCACAACCGTTCAAGGACATACAGACCTCCCTGAACGATACCTTTGCAACACTTGGCAACTTGTCAGCAGCTGCACCAAAGTTGGGGAGCGTAAATTCTGGGGCATTGGGCGGCCAGATTGGGATCCGGACACACAGCAGCAGGCTTGCTAGAAGCATGAGGCGCTCACAATCGGCAAAGCTGGAGAAGCAGATCAGTGGAGCCAGACCAGAAGTTGTTCACGACAGCATAGGCAGCTTAGTAGGAGAGCTTCAAGCTTTTCATGCAGCAGTAAAGGAGAGCGCCAGCTTGATACGGCTGGATCTGCAGCAGCACACGGCGCTACAGGTTGGCATCCCATGTCGGTGGTTTGTGAACGTTGCACATAAACGCACGAAGGACAAGTGCAGCTGATCAGGTTGTCCCGCTCTAAGGCAGTGCTGCCTCAGACCCAGGACAAAGGTTTATGAGGCGCAGCCAACAGCAGCAACATGAGCCCATGAGCCTTATGTAGTTCTGCATTTACCTATTACTAAACGTTCCTTGTTGATGGTGCTGTAGGAACACATGGTTGGGCTCCTTCGTACACAACAGGTCCACCTGCAATCACTGCAGCTGCTTGGCTGCATCATAGCAGCATCAACAGCATTGTCATTGGCAGTCTCAGGCGATTCGTGGGCCTTAGCCCTGCTAGGCTGCATGATGCTGTCGGTTGTTGTGCTGGTGGTACTGCCAAACTGCTTCAACATCAGCCTCAGGAACTTGACAGCAGCGATTCTCAGCTCGCAGCGCACTGCAGCTAGTGGCGGAAGTGCAGCTTGTCAGCCACTGGCGCGGCAGGGCAGCCAGCTCCTGCCAAACCTGGATGCGGCAAGTATCATGATACCTTGCTGCATTGATGCACTGCAACAGCTGGTGCCAGCCGAAGCTGGATTGAAGTGTTCAGTACCAGTGTGCACCTACAGGCAATGTATCCGCTGTAGCTGGAAGTGGCTGTGGTGTGCGTGCCTGGCGTCCTCTGTTCCTGCCACTGCTCTAAGTAGGTGTCGTTGCGGATAGTCAGCCCTTGCTCTGTTGATGTTGTGCAGGCCAGTGTTGAGCACAGCATGGCTGGTCAGGCTGGCAGTGATGCTGGCAGTGATGATGAGGAGGCAGGCAGTGATGATGAAGCTGACTGGTATGAGGGGGCCCCCTGCCTGGAAGACTTCGATGCCTGGCCTGACCAGCCTGTCATGCTCTGCCCTGATCCTGCATTGACAAAGCAGGTAAGGTGGTGATAAGGCTGAAAGCTTTATGTACTGGTGATGTGCACTACAAACATGGCTGTGACAAGCCACCGTATAGGTGGCCCAGCATGTACTGTAACCGACTCCTGCTACTTGAGGAATCAACCCAGCAGCCCCACTGATTAATGCCACAGCCAATACTTGACAGTTGCAGGATGGCTGTGCAGTGTGGCTACAGAGAGGTTTGGCTAAACACTTACGTCATTGGTCAGAAGCAACAAAAGAATATCAGCTCTGCGCCCACTTTCGCAATGTGCAACTGATGATCCTCCTGTTCTTTTTCTCAGGTGTTCAATGTGGAAAGCCAGGGCCCTTGTCAGGCCTTGCCTGTGAACAGCATACCAATACCGTTTGAGAGCGAGTTGTTCAGGGGTGTTGTGGTAGTGTACATACGTCATCTGGCCACAACGCCGCCACACCTGTTCAAGGGGAAGAAGCGGCTCAACTGGATTGCTTTACAGGTGACCTGCAATGCTGAGCAACGCAAAGCGCCACAGCCCATAGGCGCATGTGCCTTCAAGGCTGATGGCTACTCCACTGCACACTTTAAAGTCTTTGATTATTTGCCACCAGGCTTGTGCATGACATCAACACCTCGGCGTCAATACATGGCATGGCGTCACACCTCCCAACAGTGTCAGTTGCTGCACATAGTTGGGTGTGTCAGCTGTAGCATACACCAGCATTATGCATAAGGCAAGCATGCAGTGTGTCCTCTACCTTATGTCCGCAGGGCCAATTCAAGCGGCCTGTGTGCATGGACAGCCTGGTGTTTGGGCAGGAATTCAGCCATAAGCTGTGCAACCTGCCTGCTCCCTGGTTCATTGACAACATGCTGCTGCCGCTGGCCCGCAAGATCAGCCCAGCTCTGAGGGTGGGAAACCTGGAACAACCTTACCTGTACAGCCCATTGATCACAGCCAGCCAGGTCAGTCAAAAGCACACGCTTGTGTTGCTCCCCTGTGCTGCTCAGTGCTGCCTGGGATGCTTCATTAGCCAGACTGCAGTCTTGAAGGGTCTGCAAAATTCATTGCTGTGAGCCTGAGTCACACTGATTCGGGCATTAAGGTGATAGGAGCAGCACAGTGACCGGTGCAGGGTGACTGTATACAACTGAACTAGTGAACTCCTTATTAGTGTTTGCTTAGCTTGTATGCAGCTCAGTTAGTCCTGCAAGTAGCCATCAGAGCAAGAGGGAAAGTTTTTGCAGGTCAATCGCTTGTCAGCAGTGAGTGTTGCCCCATGTGAGTGCCTGCTGCTGCCCTTATGCCTGCAGATTGTGCATGTTGCTGTGCCTGGCAGCGCCCCGGACATCATGGATGCAAGGGAGGACACAAGCCTGGTGGCACCTGCACTGGGATGCAAACCTGGTAGGTGAAGCATGTCAGCAATCCTCTGTTGTGTCCTTAACAATTATACAGGGACACACAACCCGGGCTTGACCATGGCTTCATGCTGTGCTACTCTCTTCAGCATCGCACTCCCAATGCAGTCAGTTGATGGTAGCTAATCTGCTGCCGAGGTGCGACGTACCAGCCTGTTATCTGCTGGCTTGCTGCTGTTGTTGGTCCAGGTGAGGGTTGGAGTGTAGCAGGCAGGCGGAAGCACTTTCAGTCTGCTTCGCAGAGGCAGAGGTGTCACTTCACGCCTGAGCATGTGTGGACCTTCCACATGTGGCAGGAGTACCTGGACTTTGCCAGCTATATGTTGAACCTCAGCTACAGCAGCTATGACCTGGCACAGCACTTGGATGGGCAGCCACTGCAGGTGAGCGGCGTCTGGGTGACCATCTTGGCCACCTGTGAGTGTCTGCTCACCGTAGCAGCAGTGAGACTGGCTGCCAATCACACCCTCATTGCGCTGCATGCCCACAGTGACAACCCCAGCTGGTCAGTCAAACGTCTCGGATGAGGGTGGTGACTGGTGAACGTCATGTGTGTCGTGCTGCAGGTCATGGTAAAGGATGTGACCTGCAGCACCTACCTGGTCAACATGCATGTGTGGCATCGCAACCTGGTGCGCAACAGTCCACACATTTTCAACCGCCAGTCAACCAGGTGAGATAGACCAGACACTTGGCAACTTACAACTACCAAGTTCTCACACATCAACTGGAGAGCAGTGTGCTGTAACGGCCCATCACTACTGCGTCAGGCAGCTGCCACTGCATTGCTGGCTGAAAAATACCACCTTTTCTGCAAATTTGTGCTGTGTTGGAACCAAGCTGAGGGCTGGAGTCTGGCATGATATCTAGCATGCACATGCTTACATCCCTCAACCTGGTGATGCTTCTGCATTGATCAACGGCTCATCTGAACCCTGAATTGACCGAAGCCTCAGTCAAGGACTATGTCATTTATAAGAAGCTCATCTGAACCCTCTCAGAATTAACTCCCCTGGCACGACTGAGGGTCTTGCTCCTGCTCCTGTGTGAACCAGGACCACCCGCACCAGCGGCCATGAGTCAGTTTCAGGCCACAGTGCCCCTGTAACCACTGGTGGAGCAGCAGTAGTGGCTGCAGCAGACTCACAGCCCTGTTCACCCAGTGAGGCAGTCTGCAGCACTTCTGCCACTGATACAAGTGCACTGCCTGTTGGTCAAGGGCCTGCAGCAGCTGCTGTGGTCAAGCAGCTGGACCCCGTCATGCAACAGCAGCTGATGGGCTCATCACCCAGGCATGCAAACGGCTCAGCACTGGCGGCACCGGCATCAGCTCCAGAAGCTTCATTTGAAGTTTCTGAGCATTGGTTTGATGCATTGCATAGCAACATGCAACAGGACAGGCAAGAACTCAGCAGTGCCGCTGTGCAGCAGCAGTCAATGTTCTCATCTGCACTGTCTGCAGCTGATCCTAGCCGCAGTGTGTCCCTGGACAGTGCACAACAAAGAAGGGTGTTGCAGCGCTTGGACCCGGCTGCTGCAGCACCAGCTTGTGCAGGCGATGCAAGGGCTGGAGTGCAGCAGGCGTTGGCTGCGAGCCCAGTGTGCAGCAGCTCTGAGTTGGCAGCAAAAGCAGGGGGCAGCTGCACTGCGTCAGAAGCGACATCTCCTACCGGAAACAAACACCTGCAGACCATGAGGTCCCTGTAGGTGTCACGGTTAGTGTGGTAATGGGATCCCTCTTGCTGTCACCTGAATGGGCTCGCCATCCCATTTTGTCTTGTGCACCATGATGTATACACAGTCATGTGTTTGATCGTCATTCATTACTGTCAGGATAAGTCCTCCAGCACAAACTGGCCAGACCGCCTGAACTCAAGAGTATGATGCCAACCCCCTCAGAAAATTGATCAATTTTGTGCGCGTATGGCATTATGTCCGCGACAGGTGGTGCTTGCCACCTGGCAGTGCAGCAGTAGTAGAGACTAGCAACTTGGATCATAGAGTCTGAACTCACATCAAATATGCGTCTGTGGATGATCTGGCCTTTGCATACTGTTGCATGGAATCACAATTTATTGATAGTTTGTTGTAACCATGAATGTACCTTGTCTCTGTTGAAGTTGAACGACATTCACACTACTGTACCAAGAAAGTTGTAACACATGTGCATCGCGTGTGATATGGGCGCGGGTGTTTTGGAGTATTCCGGATCGTCATAGAACCTTGATGGACAATAGAAAGGTCCGAGAAGCGCGTGCGTTAGCACCGCGGCCTTAGCTAAGCATCAGGCCAGGGTCATAGGCTTCCTGCTAGGCTTTCATACTGCTTTACTGTGATTTGAAAGCAAAATAGTTTGTCTATATACATACACCGGTGCATACTAGTTGAATCTTGACGGAAGGCAGGCATCATGGGTAAGTTGTGGCCCGTTTGCACCCGCATGGGAGGCCAGATGGCAGCTTCATGAGGACTAACAAATAATATGCCGTTCTTAATGCCTCAGGGATACCAAAGTTTTACCGATGGCTCAGTGAGAGGTACCCTCTCCTGAACATGCCAGTGACAGCAACAGAGGCCCCTCCAGAAATAGACAATTTATACTTGGATATGAATGGCATCATACATAATTGCACACATGCAAATGATCCAAACCTCAAGCTTACGGAAACAGAGATGGTACTTCGTATATTCAACTACCTGGACAAACTGATCCAGATCATGAAGCCCAAAAAACTGGTGTTTCTGGCGATCGATGGTGGGTGGATAATGATAGCATGCAAAATCTCCTGATAGCATACACCTGCTGTGCGTGTCCGCCCTGGCAGCTGACATCTGTACAAGACAGGTCACAATATGGAATTGCTTGTATCGCTGCTCCCAGGTGTCGCGCCAAGAGCCAAGATGAATCAGCAGCGGTCACGCAGATTCAAGTCAGCCCTTGAAAGACTAGCGGTGAGCAGTTGACATTCACATCCGATAGCTGCTAGCAGTGAGCGGGATGTGGGGCTATCAGTAGGGCTAGCTGATGACGTTCCATCAGTATAATAGTGCGAGTATGTTGATGGGCATTACTGTCACATACATGTGACGTACTGCAGTAACAATTAAGCAGCAGCAAGTGCAGCAGCCGATCCACAAGGGGTCACTGTCAGCTGCTGCTGCTGAAGGTGGCTGCTGCTGCTGAAGGTGACTGCTGCTGCTGAGACTACATTGGCAGCAGCAGCAGCAACAACGGGTCCAATAACATTAACAGTGTTGAGCCCTTCTGGACGACATCTGCCTACAGTCTGTGTCCTACCAGGGAACCTGTCGCCTTATTCACATGACGTCTCCCAGTGTCTCACTCACCTGTTCAGTGCTTGATCTTTCTTGTCACTCCCTGCAGCGTGAGGCTGAGCAGAAGGCCAAGGGTGATGAGACCCCTGACGAGTACAAGTTTGACAGCAACTGCATCACACCAGGCACAGCATTCATGGCACGCCTGGGCAAGCACCTGAGGTTCTTCATACGCAAGAAAATCAGTGAGGACACTACCTGGCAGCAGCCAGTTGTTATATTCTCAGGTGGGGGCCGTATGGTGTGTTGTTAAAACTACTTGCTGCACACTGTTGCTGCATCACCATGCTGCTTGATGATGATGTACCGACTGGGGGCAGCAAGTGATGCTGTTGTGCCACAGCAGCACTTGGTATGTGGGCCAAGCTGTTGAAGTTCTTCACACAGTCTTCTTTCCCGGCAGTTGTTTGTGTTCAGCTGTGTGGCGGGGTGTGTTGTGTGCAGGTCATGATGTGCCTGGTGAGGGGGAGCACAAGATCATGGAGTACATACGCTGGCAGAAGCGCTCCCCGCAGTACACACCCAACCAGCGACACTGCATGTACGGCCTGGATGCCGACCTGATCATGCTGAGCCTGGTGACACATGAGCCACACTTCTGCCTGCTCAGAGAAGTGGTGAGTGGCAGGCGGCACAGCACTGCTGACTGTGTTTACTGCAGGCACATGAGCTCTGCTCACACCTGCACCAGCCTCTTGATCAACGCAGTGCCATGGCAGTGGGCAGGGTGATTGTCTGTGCAGGTGCCCAGAGCAATCACACACAGCAGCACCAACAGGTCCTGTGCTCACCAGGCACCTGGCAGCTGCAGGACTGATTGGCTGAAGCATTCGTGAAGTTGATAACTCACAGTCATTGTGCTGCACCACACAGTAGTGGCCGCACTCCAACTGTCTGTTGTGGTCCATGGTTATCAATCATTTGTTTGCAGGTGAGCTTTAGTGGCAAGAACCGTGGTCAGCCAAGCAGGGAAACACTGGAGAACCCCTCTGCGGAGAACTTTATCCTGTTTCAGATCGGGTAAGCACACAGTGCCATGTCGCCCGTTTGTGAGCATTCAGCAACAGTCTGCTGCATGTCAATGCACATTCGGGGAGCAGCATGTGGCAGCTGGTGATGGCAGTTTCAAAGTGCAGCCAGCATGCACTGGCTGTTGGAAGAGTGAGTCATGGCAATGTTACATCCCTCCTTCCCTGCATTGGCCATGAGTCTGTCAGGTGACCTGGCAAGATCCGTGTAGGCCTCAGCCATCAACAGCTTTCAGGGCTTAACCAACTAGCAGAAGCAGCTTTCAATGCATTTTTTAGCCATCATACCTGTCTGACCCAATCACATTGTGTTGGTCTGTCATGTGCAGTCTGCTGCGTGAGTACATAGAGCTGGAGTTCTCCGCCCACATGGCCAGCAAGCAGCTGAGCTTTGCACTGGATGTGGAGCGGGTTGTTGATGACATTGTGCTCTTCTGTATGCTGGTTGGCAATGACTTCTTGCCAGGTGGGTGCTCTGGTCAACATGCTGCTTGGCCTGGTGACACCCGGGTATCAGTCAATCTCGACTTTGCTGACATTGTGACCAACAAACAAACGAATAACAGCTGCGCCTGGTGCTTCTTCATGCACGAGTATGGTGCTGGTCATCATGTTGTGCTTCATCCTTTGTCATCTCAGAAAGAAAGTGACGCACGCTGCATTGCCGCACACATGATGGTGACAAGGAGGGAGGCTGTGTCACAGTCTCACCCTGAATGATCAGCTGCTGAACCACACGGTCGACAGCTTGACTGTGTCTGCCTCCCCTGCATCCACCTTTGCAGCACTGCCCACCCTGGACATTGCCGAGGGAGCACTCAACAAACTGATAGAGTTGTACAAGCATCTGTTGCCACAGATGGGGGGCTACCTCACGTATGCTGGCGACCTCAACCATGAACGGCTGCAGCTGCTGTTGGGAGTGCTGGCAGATGCAGAGCTGCAGACACTGGAGGAAAGAGCAGCGGTGAGGACAGCCACTGCTTACACACCACCACTGACAGCACAGCACATTTGTCATCTGTCCAAAAACTCCAAGAGCTGCTGGTCCAGCTGGTAGCACAGCCACCAGTCCTCACTGCACCCTGGAAATGAATAGCAGCAGTTGTCAACATGTTACAGGGCTGTGATACAGGGCTGTGATGTTTCACCTGCAGGACACTGAGTGGTTTGAGAGCAAGCGGTCAAAGCGTGGTGGCCGGGGTGGGCGGGGAGGTGGCCCATCTCACAGCAGCAGCAGGCCCCAGACTGCCAATGCTGGCACCAACAGCAGCAGCACTGTGCAGCAGGCAGGGTACGGGAGCCTGGGTGACCTGGCTGATCTTGAGGAGCTGTCAGCAGCAGCAGTGGCCTTCAGGTCACAGGAGCCTGTAGTGGCTGCCCTGGCTGCTGTGGTGCCGGCATTGCAACAGCTGGAGCTGGAACCGGATGAGCCTGATACAGGTGGGGCCGCCTGCAAGCAGCTGCAGCCCTGACTGACAGGCAGAGGGTGCCTCAGGGATATTGACAGTGCAATCTGACGCCCTTGGCCTCACTCACTATGTGCTGACATGCGTGTCCTGCTGGCAGCATGGGAGATGTAATCACCACAACTTTGCAAAGCATGCACTTGCCTGAGATGCTGAGTTAAATAAATAAATAAACTTGCAGCCTGTGTGTGACTTGTAGCCTGTAGCACAAGCCTTATTGTGTTGCTGCTGTTGTTTTCTGCTGTGCGCAGGTCCCACCATGATGAGCAAGGAAGCTCGAGCTATGTTTCTGAATGGTGGCGGTGAGGCAGCATTGCAGGCATGGAAGGTAAGGCCAGCTGCAGTGTGTTGATTATCTTCGTGACAGCGGGGCACACTGCTGTCAATCTTGCTGGGAAGTGCCTCCATGTTGGCAAGGCATATGCCCTGGTGTGGTAGCACTGCTTTGTCTCCCTTCGTGAGCGTCGTAGTACAAAGTGACAGTGCCTCCACCATTCCTGTTGTACCGCGTTTTGCCAGGAGCGCTACTACAAGGAAAAGCTTGAGGTGCGTGACGCATCCCCCGAGTCAACCCGTGAGGTGGTGCACCATTACATCAGGGGCCTGCACTGGGTGCTGCAGTACTACTACAGGGGGGTTGCCAGCTGGGACTGGTTCTATCCCTACCACTACGCCCCCATGGCATCTGACATGAGAAGTTTGGAAGGCATAACAGGTGGGTTGCATCATATCTAAATGCCAAACACCCAACATGGCTTCAAAGCTCAGGCACTGCATGCAATGTGCTGCCAGCACCTAGGCATGTGGCAGCCAGGTAGCAAGTTTAGGCAGCAGTCAAGCAGGAGGTATTGCTGATGATCGCACCTGAGGTGTTGGCTATATCTTGAAAGTCCACATTGCAGAGGTGCTCTCCACAGACTGTACTGCCTGTTCCCTTGCCCTGCAGTGCGTTTCAACCGCGGCAGACCCTTCAAGCCCTTTCAACAATTACTGGCTGTGCTGCCGGCTGCCAGTGCTAGCCTGCTGCCCCAGCCCTTCCAGTGGCTGATGACTGATGCGCGCAGCCCCATCCTGGACTTCTATCCTGAAAAGTTTGACGTTGACATGGAGGGCAAGCGAGCAGAGTGGGAGGGAATTGTCAAAGTGCCATTCATTGACGAGCAGCGGCTGCTGGCAGCTGCTGCAAGTGTGCCTCTAGCAAGGTGAGTAACAGAAGACAGTAGTGGCTGGGGTTTCTGTATTATTGTGCAGTTGTCAGGGTATGCATTTGAGGGCAAAGCTTTTTTTGGGGGGGGCGGGGGGGAGGGGAGTGCCACTATGTAATGTTGGTGTATGGACTGCTCCTGCTGCCACCCCACAGCCTTGTGACTGTCTGTGCACTGGAGTGTGTGCCGTGTTTGCAGCCACATGTTCCAGCGTGTTGGCCATCTCCTCACTTACTGCTGTTTTGATGTGATCGCTGCTGTTGACAGCTTGACTGCTGAGGAGCGCAAGCGGAATGTGCCTGGTGACATGCTGGTGTATGAGCACGCAGCCGGCCGACATGAGCCAGACCATTGTGACACAACCCTGCCACAACACTTTGGCAGCGTGGCGCATGCGCACAGTACATGCCGGCGTGTGCCACCCCCAGACCCCATACCCGCCACTGACAGGGGCTTTGTGCCAGCACTGGCCAAGGGCACATCAACAGGCAAGAAAAACCCGCCAGGCTTTCCAACACTCAAGACAATGTCGGTGAGGGTGCAGAGTGTTGGCCGAGCAGCTGAGCGCGTCATTGCAACTGTGAATGGCGATCCTTACACCACTGACAAGCTGCAAAGCAGGTGTAACTCTCATGCTTTGCATTTGATCCTACAATCAATTGCAGTGGGATTCTCCCCTGTTCGCTTTTGCTGGTGCTGGGAGTGCAGTGGCCGTATTTGCTTTTGCTGGTGCTAGGAGTGCAGTGGTCGTAAAGCAGCACCTGCCAAGTCATCAGACCCGCCACAGGAAGTGGCAGCTAGCAGGGTTGGCTGCCATCTCATTTTGTGTTGCTTCCCCTGTCCTGACTGTAGAAGCTTGTTGTTGAGTTGAAGATGGCCGGCGTGAGTGTGTTCGCAGCCCCGTCCAAGAAGGATTCCCTCATCCTGCAGCTGCCAGATGTGCGCAGCACCATTGCAGCTGATGCTGCAGCACCACTCCTGCGGGGGATGCTGTGTGGTAGGGTGTATGTTAAGTGGCCATACCTGCAGGAGGCAGAGGTGAGTCGCGTATTCGAAAGCAGTCAGCTGGAATCTGTCAGGACCAGGTCCAGCGTATATTACACACACAAGCCGCTGCTGCAGCTGGTGCGGATGTGTCACTTCAAGGTTGAAAATAACCATACCAGCTCTGCGTGCTGGTAGTGTGTAGAGAGACTATCAGCAGCATATTGTCCAGTAACGGGCACAATTCATCTCCTCTGACTGTTGCTGCTAAGCTCCTGCGCCTGTATACACCCAAGGTTACTATCGGCATCAGTCATCAGCCATGGCGGGGTCACAGTTCAACAGTGCAGTAGATTGACTGAAGCTACTGTCCACTCATAGTCCGCACAGAGTCACTGGCCCTGTTTCATCGTGCTGCTTGCTGTTATGTGCCTGTACCTCTGCGTCTGCACTCGGGCAGATTGTTGCTGTGTCAGACGCCCGCCAGCGCATCAGCAGTGAGGGCATCAGTCAGCATTCCCCTGAAGGCGCCAGCAAGTGGCAGATGGTGGCTGGTCAGACCAAAAACATGTTCCTTACCAAGAGCGGCATTGACATTGGGCCCTTGCCTATCATGCTGGATGTGCGCGTGTGCACCGGTTACGTGCGCGGAGCTGATGGGGCCATCAGGAAGGAATATGCCAAAGAGCTGGCACCCTACCCACTGCAGGTGCGTACACAACACAAAGCAAAGCATTCAACACCCAGCTGCTGTTATTGCACATGTTAAGGTTCCTATATTGTTGCATTCCCAATGCTGGCTCTGGCTCTACCTGCTTCTTACAGACATGTGCTTTGCTGCTTCTCTCAGGCACAAACCGCAATGGGTGTTTGCTAGGTCATTAGAGACGGTTAGAATGTGTGTGCTGATCTGTGAGATACTGATGCTGTCCACCACTTGGTGCACTCATGTGCTGCCTGTTTAATCTTCTTCCGCATGCTCCACCACAGGCTGTGCTGCAGAGCCGCCCCAAGCCACCCCCTGGTTTTGCTGACCCTGATGCGCCCAAGCAGCTGTCCCTGCAGCCTGGCAGCAAAATCATCTGGGTGGGTCCAAACTACTTTGGCTGTATGGGCACTGTGCTTGCAGACCCCGCAGCCAAGGTTGCAGGGCGTGCCAGCACTGTCGGTCATGTGGTGCGTTTGCAGCCCATGCACCGCGAGTTGTTGCAGGCAGAGGGGCGGGCACACCACATCGTGCAGCAGTATGGCCAGGAGTTTTTCCCAAGTGGTATGGCGTGTCGGCAGTTGCGGGTCAACCCTCGTATGTTGGGCCGTTTGACTGGCAACGTGTGGGTTGATGACAGCAAGGGTGACCGCGTGGATGTGGGGCTGGCGGTCAAGAATGCCAAGCAGGGGCTGTGCGTGCCAAGTGAGTGGGAGATCGGTCAATAGGGCAGGCCATAGGGGGAGAGGGTGTGCAGCAAGCTGTGGTGTCAGCTGGCTAGATGTTTGACTGAGGTTGCAGCTGCACCCAGCGCAGTTCGGATGGTATTCAACGTGGTGCTAGCTTGTTATATGCAGTTGACCTGCCTGCTGCAGCTAACGGATCATCAAAATTTAACGAATCTCATTGTACTTCGAGTTCGAATGCTACATCAATCGTCTGCAGATGTGTACTCAAAGAGATATTACCAGGGTTTTCTCACCCCTTCCTTCCCCTGCTCCGACTGCTTGATTGGTTTAGCCTTGTGCCGTCCGGCTCATGAGGGCACGGGGTGGTCATATTCTACCCAGCTCATAGACCTGGTGCGCCAGTACAACGCCCGCTTCCCAACTGTACTGGCTGCACTGGAGCCCTCAGCTGCAGCAGCAGCAGATGGCTTCTTAGAAGGTGGAGATCAGCGTCAGAAGCTGACAGCAGCAGCACTGTTCCCTGGGGCACCAGCTGAGCTGTTAGACCAAAAACTGGCAGAGGTAGGAAGCTGAAGCTGAATGTGTGCATGTCTGTAGTGGCGTGTGCTGCTGCTGGACAGTTCATGGGCTTGGCAGCAGGTTACATGTGGTAGCTGCACAATCACAGCACGAGGATCCAGAGCATGGTGCTTATGGTCTTATACTGCCAGTTGTGATTTTGTTCCATCCTGATACGGGTCTGACATGCAAAAAAGAGGGATTACATTGGGAATACATTCTCACATGTTCCAGCAGATGTATGACAGCCTTAGAGTAACTCCCTCCTGCCATCCTCAAGGTTTCTATCTTGTGCCCCTTTGGCATAATCAGTCACAACCTGCAGCAGTAAAAGGTTCATTAGCGCGCCTCTAGTGACAAACAGCTGTGCAGTGTATCCTAGCTGAGGCTTCACTACTGTCATGCTTCACTGCTGTTGAGTGGCCGGTGGAAATGCTGTTGCTATGGCATCATCATGTCTACATGAGCTGACTATGGATTAAAGGAAAAGGTCCAACCAGGTCCGTCACAGCACCATATCCTGTGATGCATTCTGCAGGTCCGCTCTTGGCTGAAGAGTCTTCCCAGCTCCAAGCGGCCCCTGGTTTCCATGACAGCTCGACAGGCCAGCGATGCAGCAGTAGACAGGCTGCAGCTGGCATTACCCGGGCTGTTGCCTGTTGGCACAGCAGGGGTTGGTGAGTAGATTACTCCAGTTGTCTCTGTAAACGTTGCAAGTAGTCATCTGTCAGAATGCACTGCTTCATATCTTGCAGTTGGTGAGTCTTGTTGTTCCTTGTTGCACTGCCACAACTGCTGAAGCACAGCTGTCATGCTTCATCATCTGCTGTGACTGTCAACACGGCCAGAATCTGACTGTATCTTGACTGTCTCTCTGTCTTGTTGGCCTGCTGTACATCCTCCTGTCCTGTCAGGTGCTGTGGAGCTGGAGCAGGTCCACCCCAGCCTGCTGTTGCCCCCTCATGACCCGGCCTGCCCGCTGTCAGTGCTGGCTGGGGGTGCCTTTGAGCCGGGTGACCGTGTGGTTGTGCTGCGGGGCACGGGGGCGCCGCCCTTTGGTGCCCGGGGCACAGTGATCGGTGTGCTGGGCGACAGCCTGGAGGTGCTGATGGATGAGGAGTATGCGGGTGAGGGGTGTGGGGGGGG
>JABEVS010000621.1:0-31487 GCA_018290735.1 Coelastrella sp. MACC-549 | reverse complement strand
GTAGTAGTAGTAGTAGTAGTAGTAGTAGTAGTAGTAGTAGTAGTAGTAGTAGTAGTAGTAGTAGTAGTAGTAGTAGTAGTAGTAGTAGTAGTAGTAGTAGTAGTAGTAGTAGTAGTAGTAGTAGTAGCAATCATCAATCACATAATCTTTTGTGCCATGTGATTGTGTTCTCCTCCATATTCAGGCATGTGAGATAAATTAATAGACAGTCACCAGTGAACTGCAAGTGAACTACCTTCATTATTCAAGAAGCACTGCACGGCAAGCCACAACCTTTCTGACTTGGGAATCATTCTGTTAGTTGATATAGATCTCCGCAGGCACAAAATGTCAGCCATCTGTTAAGCTAGGGCCACTGAGTGCTGCAGTGCGGCTGCCACTGAAACAACAGCTTTCAAATCTGGCAGCCAGTTCATCAGCTATGGCTTTCACTGACCTGTGAGCATATTCTCCAGTTTCCTGCGGGCGTCTAGGTGTTCAACAGCCGTCTGCAAAGCAGTTCGTGCTGCAACAGCAATAACCTGCGAATTAATGTATGAGATTTTGCATCATGTTAGGCCAAATGTTGGTGACTGCACCGAGCATTCTTGTCCCAGGACCACTACTGGCAGGTCACAGCTGCTGAGCATAGCTGGAGATTGATGAGGCTCAGTGGGTGCTGTTTGTTTCAAACAAAGATCAGCAGGTTTGATACATAGCAGCAAAGACAGCGAGAAACTTTCTTTCCTGAGTGAGGTGATAAAAGTCTTGAACTTACTGGCTTGCCCTCCCTGGCACATCTAATTAGTTGCACACCAGCAGCACTCATCACAGGCACCTTGCTCTCCACCTCAATCGTCAGTAGGGCCAAGCAGGCAACAGCAGAACCAACAACGCTGTCATCAGCTACATCCAGCAAGTCCGACAGAACTGCAGCACATGCACAATCCACATGGGACAGTGTCAGAATGCAGTATTCACTCAGACCGTTAACGACAGAATGCCATTCATGTTGTTGTTACATGGGGTGTGATGGGCTGCCGCAGTCTTAGTAAGACGCCTTCGTGACGGCTGCCTACATAGCTTATAGCAAACACTGACAGAGCAGCTTCAACATGAGCCAAGCCAAATTTGCCAATCTCTGGCAGATAATTTACCATGGAGTGGTAAACCTGTATGGCATATTTGCCACCCTCGTGCCATGCAGGCCCTGCAGACAACTGTTGTTTGCCCCAGGGGAGCCTATGAGAGGAAATTTTCCCCTTGTTTTTGTTGCGAAGAGTCATTCCAGAGTGCACCTGGTATACAGTGTGCCTGTCTGAGCTGTGTCTTGCCATCATGTTTGCCCTAGGGGTGCCTATAGGGGGGGATTTTCCCCTAGTTGTTTATCAAAAGAGTAATACCAAAGAGTACCTGGTGTACATTCTGCCTGCCTGAGCTGTGTTTTGCCTTCTGGATGATGAGAGATGACCAGCAGCGCCTCAGCAGCAGCCTGCAGGACACCCAACAGCTCTGCAGGCACAACAGGCCCAGTGACAAGAACTCTTGTTACTTGCTGTTTGAACAGCAAGGTCATGGCCGTCGTCAGCGGCGAGTGTGATATTCAGCTGTCAGAAGAAACCTCCACAGCAGGCTGTAGGCTACAGATTATACCAGGTAAGGCCGTCACCAAGCCAGCCTGGCGTGCAAGGCTTGCAGGATGTTGCTGACATTGCTCTTCAGGAGGATTGCAGCAAAGACTCGTGGTACCGGTATGCACTGACTGCTGCCAGACAGCCGCTGTCAGTGGCTGCCACAGCTCTCGACTAAGCCTTTCAGGTGCTGTGCGGTGTACTTGCCATGCCAATGAAAACATGCAGGCTGCGTCCCGATGTCAGGAATTGTTCCTTGGCTGCTCTAGCAGGAGTCAGAGCCTTGGCGACAACAGAGCACAACTGCAAGAGCTTCTGCTCAGTGAGTCACCTGAGTTCCCAGCTGCAATGGCACTGCTGTGTCTGAGTGCTCTCCTACAAACAGCACCAAGACTCCTGGGTGCTTCGCAGCTCAGGGCCTCTATCACACCCTCGTCACACTTGCACAGGCCTGCAGGCGAGACAACAGTAGCCTACCATAGCTTCTGAAGCACCAGAAGACTTCCAAAGTGTGGCCAAATTTGTAACAAGCTGAGATGAAATCGACTCTATTGGCTCCCCCGGCACTGCCAGCACTTAGTAAGTAGTATTTGGTGTGGTCAGAGCGGCGCTGCTGCTGCAGTTGCCACCAAGCATTTTCAGGTGCATTGTGACTGCCTTACCTGTGATGCAGGCTGCTGCAGCTGCTGCTGCCGTGTAGCTGCTGCCTGGATGGTCAATGAGTTTGACCAGTGCTGATATCACTTGAGCAGGGGAGTTCTGCAGCTGCATGGCTCCGTCTGCACAACCGGAAAATACCTGCATGCACAGCAAATTGTATAAAATAAATAATAAATAAATAGAGTACTTTGAACAAATCAGCATACCAGTTGTTGCCTTGAGCGTCACGCATGAGTGACGACCATTGCTCATTGGTAGGCATGGGTGCAACACGCTGTTGCGTGTTTGCACCCATGTTTGAAGTATGCAGCAGCGGCCTGCACATTGCATGTCCAGCCCTTCACAACAGATATGTCTTGTCAACCCCAGTCTGCTAGGCTGTAGGCGAACACAAGTGCAAATAATGTGTGTGATTTAATCACTAACTAATTTAGTTACTGTATGAGTCTGTGACTCACCTGCACCCCCAAGTGCAAATGATGTGTGAGTTTAGTTACTACCTGGCTCTGTGACTCACCTGCACTGCTTGCACAGCAGCCTCGGGAGTGGTCTTCAGCGCTTCAGTGAGCACAGGCAGACCGCCAGCCGCAACCAGTGCGGCTCTACCCTGCTGCAGCCGGCAGATGCTGCTGATGCTCCTGCAACATAAGTGCCTCACGGCTGATGAACTGTTTGGGTGGGCAAGCCATGTCAGCAGCGGCTGAAGGGCTTCTGCATTGATAGCATTGATTTTGGTCTCCTGAATACGTAATAAACAGTGGCAGGACACCGATGCACTTTATCACTACCTTGGCTGTTAGGCTCTAACAATAACAGTGTTATTACTATTCTCTAATGTATATGGAGGCTCCATGTTACTGAACCTTTCAAGCGGCTTCAACCAATGAGGCTCAGCTGCTGAATCTGGCTGTGTATGCATTATGCTTAGCACCTGCTTGATTGGCAGCAAGACTTTGCTAGATCCTTTTCTGCACACGGCCCAACGGCAGCCGATCTTGCAGCACAGTGCAGTGATTGCCTGTGCTTTTGGATGCGCAACATACTTTCATCAAAGCGGGCATGAAATAGCTTGATAGGATGCAAAAACCATGCTGCAACCCTACCTGCGTGGATAGCAGCTGGCTGAACAGCTTGAGGCAGTGCAGGCGCTCTGCCTCTGGCAGCTGCTCCTCATTGAGCTGCAGGACGCCGACCAGCTGCAGTGACAGTCGCAAGCAAACAGCTCAATTGTTGTGCTGGATTGTGCAATGCACTGCACAGTTGTTACCTGTGCTGTCTGCTCATCTGCCAAATCCAGTGCCAGTTGTAACTACTGCAGCACAGATGCTACTGGCAGTGCTGTGCAAGGTTACTCAGGCTGACTCAAGCTGTCATATCGTGTTTGCTTGAAGCTGTCTAGATGTCTTGGGGTGCCACCAGTGAGCGCTGTTATGCTTTGTGCGTGCACTCAGTACAGTCTTAGCAGGATGCATAGATAAGGGACGCAACAATATGTGCATCAGAAAGAAGCGCACCTTGGGGATTCGTCTGTCGCCAAAGGCCTCTGCTATCTCATCAATTCTAGGCTTCTGCAGTAGACAGCAGCCCAGGCATTATGGTCAGCAGAACTTCCTGACCCACCAGAGGCAGCAGCTGCTGTACTATGTCTGACTGATCTATTCAAGTCATTCGTCAATCACCTTCTCGAACGGCTCCTGTCTGTAAGGGTGCCTATCACAAAGGGCCTCCGATGCCTGGTGCCTTGAGCTGTGTGACTGCATGCTATCTGAACGCGTGTGACCGCTTGCAATACACAAGATACTACTTTGAATTCTTTTCTACTGCATTCTACTGCAAGTCAGGGGTAAACTTGGTATGTAGTTCTCAAATAAGGCTGGTCAGCGTCTCAAAGCAGACTACAGTACATTAGACGTAGGAGGGAAGGAAGGAACGAGAGGTTCCAACACAAAGCATGTGCATATGTACCACGACGATGACATGCGAACGGAGGGCTGGGCAATCTCTGCGCGCCGGGACACCGACTGCAAACTGCAATGATTTCTACGCTTCTCATCCGACAAGAGCTTCTGGCGCCACTGGCCATGCACTGACCATTTCTGGACATCAAGTGGAATGTAGGACGTAGTACTGTCAAATGCAACGGCAGATTTCTCACTGTTGGTCCCTGAAAATGGTCTGAGGCCATCTGCACAACCGCCCACGCAGTGCTGGCAGAATACTAGCATCACAGACACTGCCGTACTCACGTTCAGCCACTTCACCAGCCGAGACGTGCATGACGGCTCTGTGCACTGACTCTTAGAACCTGTTCATGCTCCTGCAATCTAGACCTTAGTTCTGCAGCGCATACACGTTTTAAACCCATGCTCTGCTTTGATGTGCTTGCCTCACTCATCCTTGACATCATCGCCTGGTAATTGATCAGGTGTTGCACTGCTGCTGCTTGCTGAGGTGGCTGCAGCTGGCAGTACTGCTTTGACAATCACCTGCAGTCTGTCAGGGTCATGAAGATGTAGGTAGCCCACCTGCAAGTTCAACAGATGCAATGCAACATAGGCAGAGTTATATAGGTCTGGCTTATATTCATTGTTTATGCACCACATGGTGCACACAGAACCATGCCTCAGGAAAATGGCACAACAGTATTGACTGCAATCAGGCCTTGTCAATCATTGGTATGACGTTCCATGTTTCAGTCCCAAAAAACAACCATGTGCGGGACTCCTTGAATTGGGGCAAGTGTGAAATTATCCAATTTCAAAACAGAGCAGACCGACTCTGAAAGAGTTTGTGGCCATTCCACTAGAACACTTGGCAGGTGCCATGGCTACGAACTACATTTGAGAATCCCTCATGTGGTGGAAATCCCACCAGTGCCTTGCTACACTGACCTGACAAGTGAAAACCTTGCTGCGTCAGCGTGATGAAAAGGTTTATTGCATGAGCGGCACTCACCAGTGCTTCAAGAGCTGTTGCCTTCCTGTACACATCCTCAGCTGCTGGTGTTGAGAATCTCTTTCGGAACTTCATACCCCGCCAGCTGTGCACATACTGCAGGTACTGCTGCTCTGGCTGTGTCAGCAGCTGTTGTGACCTGAGTGCATCATACGCTTGGGCCTGGAAACAGAAAATAGGCTACAGCTTACTCAGCAGCCTGCATGCCTATGGCTGTGAGCCTTTGGGCGGTTTTGAACGCCTGCCAATCAAGCTCTATTACTCCAGCATCAGCAGGCCCCTTCAACGCAAAGCAAAGCGCTTTACCACAGTATGATTGTTGCTGCCGTCAGCAGCAAAATGACACAGGGCTGTGCCGCCAACAGCAACACTCTGCTGCTACTGTTGCTGCAATTGTTGTTTCAGCTGCTGATTGTGGTGTTTCGGCCCAGCAGCTGGACTTACCTGCCCTTCTGCAGTGATGAATGGCTTTACTGCACTTTGATAGAGTCTAAAGTGCTTTGGAGGATTGAGGAAGTGGTTTCTCACACACAACTGCAACGCAATATGTCCCAGCAACAGGACACAAGTTCAGCTGTTGCAGGCAACTCTCTTCACATGTGTGAGAAGGAACTCTTCACGTGTCAGAGAATGAACTTTTCCCATGTATGAGAATGCTGTGCATCTGCAGGTGCAGCCCACCACATATTGGGACTGTTGGTTGTGCAGCATTCGCAGTGCTCTCTTTGTGTTAAATCTCAGGCGTGCTTGGTTTCATGCACTATACACTGCTTACAGTGACTGCATACGAATGGGCCAAGGCACAACTGGCAGAGCAGCAGACGCTGGAATAGCAACAGACGCTGTCAAAGCAGCAGAAGCTGGCACAGCAGCAGAAGCTGGATCGGCAGCAGAAGCTGACAGAGCAGCAGAAGCTGGAACAGCTCTAGCTTCTCCTGCAACTGCTGCTACTCACACTCCATATGGCATCACCTAGGAAAGCAAGTGACAGTGGGTCATCATTTGTAATTTGTCTAGTCCGTACACGTCTGCCAGCCTGTTGCTGTGCTTGTTGGTCAGTATTGCTGCTGCAACACAGCACTGTCCTGGCTGTCCTGCACCGGTGGTTCCGTGCTGCTCGGCTGTTGAATCGGAAGCAAGGAAAGCACAGGTGCTTCTGCCCCTGGAACAAAGGTGTTTCGTGATGAGGTCGCCGTGTGTGAGTGGTGAACGTTGAGATCATATACCCGACAAATATCCTAAAGCTGAGTGTGATGCAGGAGGCAGCTGCTGTGGCTTTTGTTTGCTCAAGGTGCTCCACAGCAGTTAACAGCTAGCAATGTGCGAGGCTTGATGTTGCTGCCCAGCGCTCGAATAAAGCAAATAAGAATGAAAAGCTGATGAAGAGAAAGTAAAGAGCACAAAGGAGGCTCTGGAGGATGTCTCCCTTTTGTAAGGACTGTTGGCTGTGTAACTGTGTTATGGCCAACAGTACCACGACGGTTTCGAGTTCGTTTCGCAAGTGCACATTTGTAAAGTATATGAACTGCTACTCGCATAACAAGTTAGCGTTCGCAGCAGCTGCGACAACTAGTTACTAAACTCCTGGCTGGGCAGGGCAGCTAAGCTGGGCTAGAGGTCAAGGTACCCATCCCTTTGGGCGTTTTTTGCAGTGAGGTCTCATCCTCGCTGTTCTTACGCCGACAAGGAGATGGTGCGTTGTGGATGGCAGACGTACTCTAGATGATCGGTTAGATACAGTGGATCTCCTGCTGCTTCGTGCACGGAATGGGATTGCAGAATATATATGCACGTTAACGCATGCTGGCTAGCGTGTTGCGTGCAGATATGCTCAATTCTGAAGTGTGCAAACGCTATGGATGCAGGCTGTGGAAGGAAATGTGGGCCTTGCATTTGGGCTTGTCATCGCAGCAGGTCTTTGCACCTGCATCGGTGCCACCATCGTCTTCTGCACCAACGTGACCAATCACAAGGTACTGTCTGGCGCCCTGGGGGCTTCTGCAGGAGTCATGACTGTAAGTGGTTGGTGTATAGCTCAAGATTCGCCTCTTCGCAACAGAACCACATCCAATGTATGTCTAAACTGCAACATAGAAGAAATTCAAGTATACTGCACCTGTCTATGCTAAACCGGGCATGCATCACCGCATTGAGGACAATGCCAGGCTGACAGATCTAGTCTATACTTAAGAACACTGCACCGCCCAAAGCTGTTTTTGGGGATTATCTATCCTTTCTCTTGCAGTAAGGTCGTCACGCTTCAAGTCTGCGACATATCTGAGACATCAAGGATGTAAAAGATGTCAACAGTGGTCCACTTTGGCTTCTACTTCACCTTTCCCTTCTTCTCCTCTTCGTCTTCTTCTAATCGCTGCATCGCATGCTCCGCACATGCAGTATGTGTCTTTCGTGGAGATCTTCGGCACCAAGGCAATTGCATCCTTCATTGAGGCTGGCCTGACTGCCAACGAAGCATCACGCTATGCCACATTCGCATTCTTCACCGGTGTCACAGCCACATGGGTTCTAGGCAAGTTCACCCATTGGCTGGCACATATTGCAGATCTCCTGCAACACCACAAGGTGAGGAAAGCTGGCAACGACGCATCATGGCCAATGAAGAGAAGTAAAAATAGCTTGCAGGACTGTAGAAAACCACCGCCTGCGCCTACTGTTGGATGCACAGCTGTCCAGCCTGTCCTGCAAGCAGTCAGTTCAGTCCCCAGGCGCCTTTGCTGCTGGCAGGTCACAGGTCAGAGGGCTGATAGATGACAGCTGACAGCCGATGCCAGACAGCAATGGGCATTGCTGCAAGGTTGACCTCCTGCTGACACATGCACAGCCATCAACAATGCACTGAAGTATGCACAGTTGATTCCCAGCAACCTAAGAGTGCCGTAAACTGGTGATGAGCCGTGCTATGGCTCCTGTTGGCCATGAATCCTGGCCTGCTCGTCGTCTGTCTCAGCAGGAACGTCGCCAAGCCGCCAGCAACCTGCTGAGGAACGGCAATGACCAGGTTGGAGGCACTCCAGCGACAGCAGCCCCATCACCGCCGCCAGCGGCACGCACATCCATGCATGCAGTCAGCATGGACAACATCAGCACTGCAACCACAGATATTGAGCAGGGCAACTCAATCGCAGGAGCAGGAGTAGGTCCCATGCTGAAGGCCTCTGATCTGCTGGATAGCACCCTGCCACCAACAGTTGAAGGCATGTCTGGTGATGGTGCTGTGAACAGCAGCAGGGGGAGGAGGACCAGTGATCCGTGCATGATGGAGCTGTGCAAATCCTGCAATGATAGCCATCCTGTGGCTCCATTGGCAATACCAAAAGAGGTGGGCCGACTGATCAAAACCAAGTTGGGTAGTCAAGTGCTGTTGTTGTGATAGTCAGCTGTCCACATGATCCTGCTTTTTTTGCTGTACCAAAACTGCACAGGAATGTAGATGTCGGCAGCTACAAGTCAGCGGCAACAGTGTGTTCAGACTTTGCTGAAGATGGAAGCCGGATGGCCGCTCAGTCTGCTGTACATGCCATCCATCCCCTTCTCTCCCTTTATCTCCTGGCATCGTCAAGTCCCAATGCACATATGTATCAAACGAGCATATAGCATATACATGCATTAGCACTTGAAAAGTACACCCTTTAACTGTTGCCGACGAGTAAAATGGTGTGCTTTTCCAAGTGCTATGCGGCATGTGCGCACACTCCAACACCAAGAACACAAGAGAGGTGCACCCCATAACCCTTGCACCCTTGCATGCTTGCAGGAGAACCCTGAGCTGGTTGCTGTCCTGCAAGCAGATACCCACACCACAGACTTGGCTCGAATGGGTCTACTCACAGGCCTGGCAGTCGGACTACATAATCTTCCTGAGGGCCTGGCAACCTTCGTTGCAACCCTAGCATCGCCATCAGCAGGCATCGCCATAGCTGTTGCCATCGCGCTGCATAACATTCCAGAGGGCATCGTGGTGGCCATGCCCATCTATTACGCCACAAAGAGCAAGTGGAAGGGCTTTTTCTGGAGCTTTGTGAGCGGAGTATCAGAACCAATCGGTGGGTTGGTGGCATATGCAATCCTGGCCAGTTCTGGGATGAGTCCCCTAGCGTTTGCTGTCATGTTTGCGTTTGTGGCAGGGATGATGGTTTACATCTCGATGCGGGAGCTGTTACCCACTGCGCTGAGGTATGACCCTCAGGACAGTTATGCCACCTCTGCATGCTTTTGGGGTATGGTGGTCATGGCGGCCAGCTTGCTGCTGTTCAAGGCCTGACTGCATCTAAATTACTATTATCATCTGACATAGTGCCGATTCAGGTTTTGAAAACAGAGCACTGTTTCAGGGTTGCGTGTTGAGATATTATGCAGATGCGGGGGGGAGCTTCTGCATTGTGCAGCTGCAGCGCATTGTTATTCTCACTCAGTGCAACAGATTGGGCGTGCATAGCTGCCACTTTTGTATAGAAGGGCATCCGCATCCAACCTGTGGAAAAAAAGAGCATTGCCATGAAGAAGCATTAGAACTCAATGACAGGGGAAGATGATGTGTGCACCAATCGCAGCACGTACTGTGGCACTGTCTGTCAAACCGAATCTTCTGCTGTTGCAAGTGATGTTGAAACACAATCAGTAGTGAAGTCTTCTGTGAGTGAGGACATCCTACAGTTGACTGTGGTGGTGGTACATACCCTGTTACTGGCCACAGAGGACTGAGGGATTGTGATGCATGTGATAACAAGTGATGTGCTTTCAGCATGGTTCAATGTTGATGTTAGATCAGCTGTGGCCTACCGTCAGTTGTTCATCCCATCATCAAACATGTCAGGATTGAATGAGAATTGCATCCTGACTAATTGACAAGAGCATTGTGTGTGGTATGAAGGGCAGGAAGGGTGTATGGTTTGGAATTGCAGGGAGTATTTGCATGTGCCACTGGGTTGTTTATCTCAGACTGTCTTGTAGTGCAGGCGGGCAGAAGAGTGATGGCTGGAGTCATCCACGACACTTGTGCACTTTTCTGTCAACATTCTGATGGGCTACCTCTGGTGCTTCTGCAAGAGACTGTTGATTCTGGCCAGCATGCAGAGGGGATGGCACATTATACTGTTGGGAGTTTCATGCAAGGGGGTGGCACATTGTACTGTTTATCTGAGGGGAACCAACCCTGATGTGAGAACGCAATTACTGCATATGATAGCAAACCAACCAGTCAAGGTGGAGTGCTTTTTGGAGCGCGATTGCTGCATATTACATGGCACAAATGTGGCAGGTGGCCAGGTTGCTCAGCAAGCAGTGCAGCTTGAGTGACGGACTTGCAGATCCTGCAACAGTTTTTGATGGCGCACCTAAGGAGTGTGCCACGTTTGCAGTATACCGGTCTCCTGCAAAGTTAGTATACCAGAATATTTATCATGAGCTATCTAAATAGAGATACTATACACACTACACATCCAGTGGAGAGTATGTGTAGTGTGCGGCAGCTCTCAAGCTGGGTGGCCCGAGTGCTGACAGGGTGTCAGTGACAATATCGTTGTTCTGCTGGTCTGTTGTTGTAAGACATATGTGCAGCACAGTAAGACATGTCTCACCTGCAGTACATACAGCTTCCTGATGATATCGATGATCATGCAGTGCATATCTTCAGCAACCTGTACATACTGCAGGTAAGAGAGGTCTCACTCGGACATATGGCATTTGGAATATATTGAGTGTAGTGCAGCAATATGGTCTGCAGCACGGTAATATGGATTTGTACTGCTGAGCGACTATGTTGGCTCCTCCGGGGCGCCCCTCTGGGGCCAGGTTGTATGGTACGGTATGGTACTGCTGTGGGACTGCAGCAAGGGTAGTTTGTGGTATCGTGCCATGGTCTTCATGATCCGCGCTGTTGAGCAGCAGAAACATACTACTACGTAGCACTACTAGTATACCCTTGTCGTAGGGGAGGATGGTAATAATTGATTAGACAATCCGCCTGCGAAACATCGGGCGCGAGGCCAATAGCGATTGTTATTTATAAATGCGATGGCTGATGGTATTAATTATTATTATTACTAGTACACTAGTGGTCAGCGACGATGACGTGGCGCTGTACACGTGGTATGCATGTGAGAGTTGATACTGACACTATGAGTTCATTTGTTGTGTGTTTACTTCTGTCTGGAAGGAAGGAAGGAAGATTACCCTTTCCGGCCGCTTGTAGGCCCTTGGGAGAATCAACTTGGTGGCTCAGCCACACTGTGGCTGTAAACTTTACTTCTGTCTCACCACACCTAACACTGGACTGACAACCTCAGGTTGTAGGAAGGACGGTGGTTCCGAACCGTAGCTAGGGTAGCTATGGCTTGTAAGGTGTTGTTATACATCAAATCTGCTTGCAGTCAGCTGATAACACCGTGTGACATACAATAATCATAATCATGACAATCATTGATGGTATTGCTTGCGTATACAGTCTTGATAACCGTAATAATCAGAACTTCTGTTTGCAGCCAAAGAAGAGGAAGAAGAATAACCCTTTCCGGCTGCAAGGTCTTTGGGAATATGTACTTGGTGGCTCAGCCACACTGGCACACCAAGATTAGACCACCCTCAGGGGCGCCTTCAAGGCAGAAAAGCCCACTCAGTGGGGGTGGTAATCAACCAACTTACGTCATGATATGACTCATATCATATTGTTTGCAGCCAAAGCACCGTGCTGAGTGCACTAGTATTGCTGTATGGCAAGAGGCCGATGGCGCCTCGCGCCTCGAATCTCACCAGTGAATTCAATCCACTTTCGGACAGACGAGTGTGCATAAGATCTTACAAGCTCAGCTAACTCGAAGGGAAAGCACCCGGGTGCGTCGGGCCCGACGTGACGAGGCTTCCAGACACGTGCAGCGACAATCTGAGTGGCGATGAGCCATCGCCGGTGCGCTATTTCCTGGCACTGCAGCAACATGGAGCTGATGGTGGTGCAGTTACATTTGCACAAGGAAGGTTGCGCTTGCATGCATATGCAACTGCAAAGGAATTTCGGCTGTACACCGTACCCTTATACCATATCTCGCCTCGGGAGACAAGAAACCCTGTTATGGGGAGAACTTGGAGCTGAGCTCTAAGTTCTCCCCATAACAGGGTTTCTTGTCTCCCGAGGCGAGATATGGTATAAGGGTACGGTGTACAGCCGAAATTCCTTTAGTAAGAGGCTTTTGTCATTGGCTCCGGCACTGTGTGCATGTGTTGCTGTCTGTGATATCATGTTTGACAGCATCACATGGGCCCCTTGAAGGGGCCAACAAAATCAGCACTAAGGCTCATCATGATGGACACCACCGTCACATGTAACGTACACACAATTTGCCATAGCGTTTCAACTTGCTGCATGGCTAAATCTCTTTTACACAACATCAGACAATAGTGTAGCTACACTCACGTACATGAGTCACATGCGGACCGCCACAGTGTGAAAGAAATTGAGCCATGTGACAAGTTGAGATGCAATGGCAAATGCACTGACATGCGTGGGGGCGCCACCCGGGTGTGATGCTTGTGCCAATGCGTTGCTGATGGGTTGTCCAACAATCAGCGACACACACAAACTCTACAAAATACCATCAAGCCTTGCAGGGGGGCCAGCCATAGAATTCTCAGCAGTGCTGCTTACTTCCAATCTCAATGTTTGGGTGTGACACAGAGTCTGCTTTATGGCCGAAAGTAGAAAGAACTTGAGAGACCTAACGTTTTTTTTTTGGGGCAGCAAGACGCTGCGACATATTATATCTATGATATAGACATCGACCCACTGCAGCCCTGCAGCCAACTAGCTATAGCTGCTAGGCAACATCAGGAAAGCTGTCACTGGCAGAAGCCACAATGATGACTATGATAACTAGACTCATCTGTAGTATGTGATGCCTTTGCACCATTGCAGCTCTGATGGCTGAAGGAAGAAGAAGAAGAAGATCAGCAAATGCAAGGGGGGCTTTGCCACAAACGTTACTGCAACCGATACTATACATGCCAGGCTTCGTCTGACATACTGTATCACACATAGTAGGTGATGCAGACACATGCAGAATTAGTAGCAGAGGTCTGTCCTGACCAGCCCTTTTCTGGCACCCCCCCCCCCCCTTCACTCAACCACTGGCTGTGTCCCACCTGTCAACAGCACTCACCTCAGCAATACATACAATACTATGATATGTAAGCATATAGAACTGCTCGATGTGTGGATGTCAAAATACCTATGATCTATTAAGTAGCACCCATCACTATCAACAAAAACAAACCATGCTCCTCAAAAAGTGCCAACTAGTCAAAAGCTGTCAAATGTTGATGATGACAACTTGCACCAACAAGTTGCTGTGGCCCACAGTAGTGGCCCTGCACACAGCAATGCCATGTGATATTATCATGGTGTATATTATATGTATATTATCATGTTGTATATGACATAACACACACACCAAGTCACTTAGAAGAAGCAGCTTTGAAGCATAAGCATGCCTCCTCAGATCTGTCTGCATATCACTCATCACTCATCACTCATTGACTTTAAAAGCTGGCCTTTCTGCTAATCACTGTACTTACAAACATCTGTTCTAAAATTGTCCCACACCAACCCTAGTAACCAGGGTTTCACGCATTCAGGGTTCCACTTGTAACATAACATGCTGCAACTCAAGAATAACATTGTGAGCCTATCCGAGGACTGATATGCTTGAAAGACTGGCACCAACTGCACTTGCTGCTCAATTAATCGCCATAACTCCGCCAATACTGTCAGTGACATGATAATGACAAGTCTACTGTGCAACAGTTGGTGCAGCAAAGCAGCTGCACATCCCAAATCTACTCCACCACCTGGTGGCCTGCTGCTGCTGCTGCCGCAGCTCACTACCATCCACTTGCACTGCTGCTACCACTGCTGCTGCGGCTGAGGGGTCCTTGATAGCAGCAGCAGCAGCAGCAGCAGCAGGTACAGCAGCATCCTTTGTACATGCTGCATGGCCTGCTGTGACATCAGGAGACTTGAGGACCTCTGTTGCTGTTGCTATCACTGGTGCTTCAGCAAAAAAGACAGACTTTTGTATCACTGGCCGATTATCCCTGGCCCTGCTGCTGCCGCCGCTGCTGCTGTTGCTGCCATTGAGTGACTTGGCCTGCATCAGCACATCTGGAGCTGATGCAGCAGCAGTAGGACCATTAGCAGCAGCAGCAGCAGCAGCAGCCATGCTCTGCTCAGGAGCCCTTGCCTCAAATAATTCACCAAAGGCAACTGGCACCTCTGCTGCTGCTGCAGCAGTAGCAGCAGTAGCATCGCTTGCCGGTCTGCTAGTAACGCTCGGCATTGTAGCATCAGCAGCACTACTGAAGATGTCATGCTGCTGAGCAAAACAGCTGCCAGGACTGGCTGCCAGAGCAGCAGTACCACCACCTGCTGCTGCTGCTGCTGCTGCTGCTGCTGGGGGGGTAATGAACTCAAAGCTGCGCCGAGGGGGCTCTTCATGCTGCTCTGAAGTTACTGAGCCAGGTGCTGCTGCTGCTGCCGCAAATGCTGCTGCCACAGCATCGGTGAGCAGCCGCGGCGAAGGTAGATCTCCAGTGCTGCTGCTGCTGCTGCTGCTCACCCTGGTTGGTTGTGAGATTGGGATGACCAGCCCTGCTGGTGGTGGCACTGCAGCCAAATCAGTCACTGCTGCTGCCGCTGCTGCTGCTGCTGAGCCTGCAATGGCAGCAGTGGTTTTGATTGTCAGGCCAGAAAACGAGACCCATGACTTGATCGACTGAACATGCACTGTGCCGAACACTGTAACAAAGTGGCAAAGACAAAACTCAATGCCCTGACCTAATTGAACAGCATTGCAGTTGACACGTCAATCAAAACATGGAGCTGTTTGAACTTGACAGCTGTCACAAGCCACAGGTGTGGATGACCTGTTATGTCGTGCAGTAGCTGAGTTACTGTGCACGACGTAACAAGCCACCCACCCCGTTGCTTGTGATACTTCTTTTTTGTTTCTTTTTTGTTTTGTTTTTTTCGGTGTTCCAATTGAGGTTAGAAAAAGGTCAACACACATGAACAAAAAAGAAAAGGTCGACACACGTGGATACCATCACTTATTAAAGGACCATCTTCTTTACGCTTGCTTGATATGGATTTAGACAGTCGACTGGCATCCAGCAGCAACCCCTGATTGACTGCTGGGGCTGCCAAAACCAAAAATAACAATGGCCTTGCTTCACTCATTTTTTCATTTATTTACTCAGGACCATACACATTTATTTACTCAGGACCATACAGATGAAACCAGCCTTGCAAATTATAAACAAGTAATGAATCAATAATAGAACTAAATGAACACATACCTTGTGTTTCGCAGCTGCCTACTGTTCCAGTGCTCGTGGTACAACCTAAACCCCCGACAGTGGCAGATTCTGTACTGCCGGGAAGCTGTTGTACTGCAGTACTGCTGGCTGTACTGCTCAGGTGACCTGGGGGAGTTGAACGGTCAGCTGGTGCAGGAATTGTACTGCCTGCTTCTTGATCTGCAGCAGCAGGCAGTACAAATGTGCCGTCCAGGTGCTGTGGCTGGTCTGTCACAGGGGGGCCTGTATGCGCTGCTGCTGCTGCTGCTGCTGCTGCTGCCAGATCACTGCTGCTGACAGTGGTACTGCCATCCCCAGTTGTAACAACATCTGTGATTATATTGCCGTCAATATCAAGTGGCTGTGCAACTGCCAGATCCTCTGGTATCTCTGTCAACTGGCGGGACTTCCGGGGCAACCGAACAGTCACAGGGCAAGCATCCCTGCTGCTGCTGCTGCCATCGTCATCTTCATCATCAACATCAGCTGCTGCTGCTGCTGCTGGACCATCATTGGCAGCACTGTACTCCTCATCCTGCTCATACTCCTGCTGCTGCTGCTGCTGCTGGGCAGTTGGCCCACTTTCCTCCAAAGCTAGGGCCCTCATCTTCTCCTTGAAGCTCTTGCTGCTCAACAGGGCAGCAGCACCATTCGTCACTCCAAGTCCCATCCCTGCTGCTGCTGCAGCTGGGACTGCTGGTGACGTGACGGTAGCAGGAGTGCCGAAAGGTGTCACTCCAGGTCCCGTAACTCCTCGTGGTGTAACCGCAGACCCCCCATGCACACTGTTGCCAGCTGATGAGGTTCCCACCACAAGTCCCGGAGTACTGGTCCCTGAAGGTCCCAGAACGGCTGGGGTGCTGGCACCTGACAGAGCATCAGCAGGAGTGTTTGCAGGAGTGATACCTGCTGCTGGTGTGTTACTTGGGGTCCCAGAACCCCAAAGCCCCACCCCACTGCCGCTACGCCTGTCACTGTCACTGCGATTAGCCCTGCTGCTGCTGCTGCTGCCACCCAGGGAGTCTGGTACTGCTTTGGTCAGGCTGTCGGTCCTGGCTGATGGTGCTCGTGATAAACAGGCAGGAGTGGTAGGAGGTGTCACCGGCACACCAAAACCCCCAACTTTCCTGCTGCTGCTGCTGCCTCTGTCGCTTTCAGCAGCAGCAGCAGCAGGATTGAGATTGCCATTGACAGCTGCTGCTGCTGCTGACTCTGCTGCAGCAAGTGTGCGTTCAATTGCAGCCACAGCACCTCGGCCTTCTGCTTTCTCTCCTGCTGCTGCTGCTGCTGTGCCATAGGCACCTGCTGTATCTGCTCTATCCTCGCCCTCTGTTGCAGCAGCAGCAGCAGCAGCAGCAGCGATAGCTTCACCGGAGGAGGCAGCATTCCTCACAACTGACACAGACGCCTCCTCCGCCGCATTCTCCTGCTGCTGCTGCTGCTGCTCCACTTCAGAGTGATTACTAATCACTTTGCTGACAATGACAGCTGTTATGTCACTAACAACCTTCTTGATCTCTTGATCTTCCTCCTGCACTGCTGCTGCTGATACCTTAGACTTCTTGATCCAGCCAGTGACCCAGGCAAACCTGCCGCTGCCCATGCTGCTGCCACTGCGCTGAAGAGTCGGAGCAGCAGCAGCAGCAGCAGCAGCAACATTGTTGCTTGCACTCTCTGCACCTGTGGCTTCAGCTGACAGTGCCTTGCCTGGTGACTGCTGCTGCTGCTGATCTGTATTGTTGGTAAAGTCCTCCTCCTCCTCATCATCATCATCAGCAGCAGCAGTAGTAGCAGCAGCCAGCTTTGGGCTTTTGGGCGCTGTTGCCTCCTCAAAGGTTTGCTGCCGACGCAGCAGCAGCGCTCCTCGCCGTATGACAGCGGACGCAGCAACATCAATCGTGGCAGCATCATCATGACCATCATCATCAGCAGCAGTGGTGGTGGCAACCGCAGCTGCCTGCTCGCTCTGTCCAATGCCATCTGCTGCTGCTGCTGCTGCTGCTGCTGCTGCTGCTGCTGCTGAATCAGCTGCATCCACCTCTGTTGAAGCAAGAGGCACCAGAATTGGTTCCAGATTTGCTCCTGCTGCTGCAACATTCACCTGCTGCTGCTGCTGCTGTATGATGTTGGCAAACATCGTAGCTGTGAGCTGCTTCACATCTGCCTCTTCAGCAGCAGCAGCAGCAGCGGCAGCAGCAGACTCCTTGGCTGATCTAGTCGACCCGTGGCCTCCTGATAGCCACCTGAACAGACCTTGTGTGCCGCTGCTGCTGCCACTGCTGCCGCTGCTGCTGCTGCTCTGGCCACGCCTCTGCTGTGGTTTCTGTGGCAGAGGTACTGCTGCTGCTGCTGCTGCTGCTGCCGTATCTGTGGTGCCTGCTGCTGCCCTCATTGCTCTGGTTATGGCATCAGCAAGTGTCCCTTTGGCAGCTGTTGCTGCTGCTGCTGCTTCCTGCTGCTGCTGGCGCTGCTGCTGGTCCCTCTGGCCAAGTGCCTTGTTGTACACATCCCAAGACATACGAAGTGAGGTCAGTCCTGCTAAGCCAATGGGAACAGCAGCAGCAGCAGCAGGAGCAGCAGGAGGAGAAGCCGGTGCAAGATTGCCACTAGCATTGCTGCTGCTGCTGCTGTTGGGAGAGCCGGCGTTTGATCCCACGCTGCTGTCAGTTTTGTCAAACTTGTTGATCAGGCTTTTCACACTCCCTGGCCTAATCCTGTTGCCATTGACGCCAGGTATGGCAGCAGCGGCTGCTGCTGCTATCTCTGCTGCTGCTGCCGCTGCTGCTGCTGCCGCTGCTGCTGCTGCCGCCGCTTCTCTGCTTTTCAGCTGCTGGTCCTTGACCTTGACAGCTTCTGCTGCGACAGGCTGTGAGTTTTGGTGTGAAGTTTGAGGGTGCGAAGTTCCCATTGTGAAGTTGGTGGCGGGCGGGAAGTTCCCAGTGGGAGTAGTGAGTTTCCTCAGGGAGCGGTCATTGATGTCGGTGGCAGATGAAACATCCTGCAATGAAACATTCAACAGGTAAACAGCAGCTTGCATGATGTTTTCACACCTAATAAAAGAACCACAATGCTGGACACCTCTGGTGGTGCAACAACCAGAGGTGTCGAGCATTGTGGTTCTTTTATCAGGTGTGAGATCTTTCTGAAAGCCATTGAGAGCTGTAACTTACTGAACTCAGTGCAGCACTCAACTCGATTGAACTGGACACAATTGAACTCAACTCAACTGCATTCAACTCAGTTGAACTACAACTAATTTAACTCAACTCAGTTAGAACTCAATAGCTCCGATTGCAAACGTCAATGAAAATTGACAGCACCACTTTGCAAACATATCAGGTGACACCTTTTTGTTCTTTGCAGCTGGTACACCTAGCAAACAGATCCAAGTTGTTTCATGCCGTGAATTGACAACTCAAAAACAAAAAACTCAGTTTCGCTGTTTGCATGATACCTTTGTGTTATGCTGCCCCTGCAATGCATGCCGCTTACTTGGACAACACAAATATCGCACAAAGAACGGGACTGTGTTAATAATAACACACCTAGTAACACAAGATGAGATGAGCTGCACATTGTACAAGACAAGACTTTGGAGAGCAGCTGCCCAGTTGCTTAAGCAGCTGTACACCGCAATTTGAGGATAAAGTCAGAACATGACAATGATGATAATGATGATAATGATAGTAATGGAAGTAATAATTATGACAATAACAACAGAAGACAACCACATCCATACTGCTTACCAGGTCTGAAGTTCCCTTGGGCCTCTTTCCTTTTGGTTCTTCCACACTTGATGGTGACTTTGAGTACTTGGCTTGGAGCTGGCGGGCACCTGAGCACATAGCAGCAGCAGCAGAATTAGGGTTTAGGATACCTGGGGTCAGGGTAAAACCCTAAAAGCAAATTAGAGGGTGTTTTCAGTCAGGAGATGGTGTTATCCGTGTCAGTGACCTGTGTCCAAGGTAACACTCATGCTTGCTGCTGCAGCAATAGATTGAGTTACTGGACGGACCTTAACCGAGCGTAAGGATGTGTAGGTCGCTGGTATACGGCAATTGCCGGTGTTTCAGTTGCGTTGCTGGCCCAATACAGCATGGTTTGCTGGCATTTGACATGCCGCGAAGGGAGTGCTGCTGATTATGCATGTTGTATGGCTGCATGGACCTTGAACGTGCATCTTGGATATTGGGTGGTGAGGAGTTCATGCACGTACAGGATAGCAGATGATTGCACTTGATGGCCAAGATAACAAGGCAAGGCCTGGATAGGTCGTGGTTTGGCATTGCTGTTGCTGCTTTCACATGGTACTGCAGCGAACCCAGAGCTGCAAAACCTAAAAATGAAGTAATCTACACATCTGTGCGTTTGATGCCATTGCCAGTGTTCATCTAGCGACAGGGGATCGCGCACACGAGATCAATCACTGCCAGCCTCGTAGGCGTTGCAGGTAATGGCTATAATACAGAAGACCTCTGGCTCTGATCAGCATAAACGCAGCATTATCTGAAACTGCTGTAAGTAGTCACAAGACAGAACTCAATGGTTCGGTGTCGGAGGGCTTCTCACATTCTTGTGTTCGTCCTTCTCCTGCAACCTGCTGCTCTTCCTGCCCTTTGCTGGCTTGCGGTGCTATAGGTGATATGTCTTCATCCGTGGAGTAATAATCTTCAGACACCTCGAGCCTGAAACTGTCGAACCGTTTACTTTCGTCGAACAACTGAGCCATCTTGCCAGAAACAAACTATCTGTAGCTCGAGATAGCTGCTGATACAGCTTGTGTTGCCTCAATTGTGAAGTATACTATAGTTCAGAGGAGACGAATCTCCAACGTCTGCCTCATAGTGTCCGAGTGACCCTACTTTCGAGCTTTCCTAGTTGGTACAGAAGGAGCTGATGGTGTTTATATATATGGGGCATCTCACATATGCTCCTGATCCGCATGCAAGCACGCAGTACACCTCATTGACGTTCTAGAGACCCTGTCTGAACCTTGTATAAATGACTGGGTTGAATGCGAGCACAACCGGCTGTGCTACAACAACGGAGTTTATTTATTTATTCACGAGAAGATTCCCGAAATCGTGGTGACACGAGTACCTGAATATTGTCTGAGGCACCTGCTCGCTCCGGGGGATCCACACAACTGGTGGCACCGGTCGCCACATCGGCTCTGTGCCTTGCGAATCAGACTCACATTGGGCGCATGTGTGATTAACAAATTGATCTGCACGGCAGCTGCATTACGGCATGAACTGTTCGTGGTCCGGTGGTTCCAGGCCTTGTATAGAAGCTGTGCTGTACACATGTGGGGATGAACCACAGGGTGGTGCCGGCCGTGTGGCTGCTTCAGGTTTTAATTAGAAAGACGCAGAACGACAGACACAGTTGCATGCAGTATGCTGGTGGAAAGATACAGCTTGCCTGTATGCAGGATCCCTTTTGTTCAATATGCAAATGCCACTTTTGTGGTTGTGCTTCCACGCCCTTCTATCATCCAGCAGTTTCAGTGCATGTTCAACTTTTATACACCACATAA
The DNA here is from genome assembly GCA_018290735.1 of Coelastrella sp. MACC-549. Classification (NCBI taxonomy): domain Eukaryota; kingdom Viridiplantae; phylum Chlorophyta; class Chlorophyceae; order Sphaeropleales; family Scenedesmaceae; genus Coelastrella; species Coelastrella sp. MACC-549. The sequence continues at coordinate 10,361 of JABEVS010000621.1, read as the reverse complement.
TTTGGCAGCTTGTATTGACTGGAACATTGCAGCTTGCAGTCTCTGTCAACGTTTTTGCCAGCCGTGTAGCATCAGTGCTGATGCCATGTTGTGGCTGGTCAAGATGTTGACAGGGTGCAGTGCAGCTAGCTGCACTGCACTGCAGTTGGCAGCAGTAACCCCAGCACAGCAGTGGCAAGCCACGTCAATGGACCATCATAGTCCCGGTGACCATGGGATGCCATTCACGGTGGCACCATGACATCCTAGTAGCCTACTAGTTTAGGAAATTCCTTCCACCCGAAATCTCTCCTGAAAGAGCCTAAATCTTTTGAGCCACAAGCTCATTCCGTACATCAAAATGTCCACGGCTGTGAAGTTTACACCGCCCCAATGCATGTCAGTGCATTTGCCATAGCACCTCAACATGCTGCATTTATGTCACACCACCATCCAAGGCCAGCTCATTATTGGAGTCCACAAACCGAGTGACTCTTCTGGCATCACTCAACGATGCAGATTCCTTTATCCTGCAGAAGGCAGGTTTGGGTCCTGCAGGGAGAGGGGAATTTAAGCCCCCCCTCCTCCCCCCCCCTGCCCCGCCCGGAGCCCGGTGCAGACAGACTCAAACCAGGTCTGAGCCTGAAATTTCACAGAGCAGAGACTGTTTGAAATGACTCAGGCTTGTGGATGTATAGATAATCGGCGCTACAACTTGGGCTCTGCTGATTTTGGCTTCTCTGCCCCACTCAACGCCTTCCAACTGCTTGGCATGCTTTTCTCTGCATCTGCATCAAAGCTCCATAACGTGTTAAATAACACAGTCGACAAGTAACGCTCCCCAAAGCTTGGCAGGACTGTTACTATCAACTTGTCCTTGTTCTCTGCACGTCGACCGACCTTCAGTGCAGCTGCAACAGCAGCACCTGTGGCAGCAGCAGCAGCAGCAGGCAATCGACATGAGAGCAGCAGCAAGGGCCTCAGTGACTGACCATCAACAGCTGGTAACAGACGTGTTTTGTTATATAATAATAATTGATACCATCAGCCATAGCATTCACTGCCATTGGCCTCGCGCCTGATGTCTCGCAGGCGGATTGTCTAATCAATTTGACGTGTTTTGTTATATGATCGTACCACACAACACCATTCTCAACGCACAACACGAGCAGTACAGCAGGAAGAGTTCAAGCCGGCGACATAAGAGCAGCAGCAGAAGCCTCAGTGATTGACCATCAACAGCTGTTCAGCTGCAACCTGTTATGATGCGTGGGCATTCTTTCTACATTATAATTGTATTGCACAACACCATTCTCAAAGCACAAGAAAAGCAGCGCAAAATGAGCTAGCCAAAACCAATAACAAACTGAAAAACATTATAAATTATCTCTCAGACCATGTGCCTTGTTCTATGTATCATGTACTGTGATCATTATTCCAACTTCTACTGACATCGTCCAACAGTGTGAGTTATTCAAGCAACAGGCGATGCTGCTTCTGTGCAAGCATATGCCCAACAGCAGCTACTGCAGAGGCCTCACCACTGCTAATTCCTGCAACCTGTTAAGAAACGTGGCTGTTTGTTTTTATAATCGTACTGCACAACACCATTCTCAGCACCACAGACACAGGCACACGCCCATCAACAGCTGCTGCAGAGGCCTCACCACTACTGATTCCTGCAAGTAAGCCTTCCTCCAGTGCCAGCCTGCGTGCCATCTCCACAGCCTCTTTACTGCTGATCTTCACAACCTCATCAAGCAGGGATACCTCCAGCACCTGACAGCAGCAGCAGCCACAAGCATCGGCACCGGCAGCAAAGGGAAGCATGTACTTTACATATTGATACAAATGATGTTGCATAAACAAAATGAAAAACCGTTCTAGTAGGTGTCTTAGAGGTAGTAACCCTCTTGACTCCTTCCTAATTAGAAGAGGCTACCAAAAAATGGAGTGCACAGCACTTATATTGAACATATTCAACAAGCATTGCAACTTGCGATATGCGAGTATATTGAACATGCGAATAAACTTCCTTACGCTTACCTTGCGCACACAGAGCGTAGGTAGGGGCTGGCCCACACCCACAAGCCCTCAACAGCAAGAGCTTCTCGCCAAGGTGGATAAAACATGTAAGTTTTTGGTAGAATGTTGTGATGGAAGAAAGCTGTTAAGCAGCTTGCTAGCATCACAACATTCTACAAACACCTAACTTGGTCTTTAAAGGGGCAAAAATTGTTGAAAGATAATTTAGAGGAGATGCATGTGCTGGAATCTCCAAGCTGACGCGCACCTTTGGCACGAAACCAGCTCCTATGCCTTGTATTTGATGGTAGCCTGGTTTACCGCCTGACAGCACAGGACTCTCTGCTGGTTCCACTGCGACCAGCTGCACTGTTGGCTTCTGCTCTTTCAAGTAGCGGCCAGCACCTGTAAAAGTACACAACAGGACAATGAGGTTTCGACATAGCGGCCAGCACCTGTTTTAGAAGGACACCACGGGCTTATGAGGTTTTTACCATGCAAATGAGGCTTTATTGTGTTTCTATTTTCATCATACAGTTGGGGTTGTACTGTTTTCTGCAAAAGCTTCGAAAGATTCAAGAAGAGGAATCCAAAGCTGCATCTCCTATACACCTGTAACATCGTGCCTCCCACACAATTCACATACATTGCCTATGAACCTTCTGCTTGTTTCTTTAAAAACCTGATTTCTCATTTTTGCAAAAGCTTCAACAGCCTCAAAAGCCTCCGAACAGAAGGAAAAAAAAGCTTCCAAATCTGTATCAAATTACAGGAGAAAAAAGCTTCCAAATCTGTACGAAATCACAAAAAATATTCACCTGTGATGGTGCCCCCTGTGCCCACCCCTGCCACCAGAATATCTACAGTCCCAGCAGTATCCCTCCAAATTTCTGGCCCAGTTGTTTCATAGTGCACTGCTGGATTGGCGGGGTTTTCAAACTGCTGCAGCATGTAAGCATGAGGGTGCTGAGACACGATCTGCTCAGCTTTGCGAATGGCGCCAGTCATACCCTGTGCATGGCAGCAGCAGCAGCAGTAGGGCTGACATCACTGTTGGCAGTGGTGGCTGAATGCAGCAGGTAAGAATGTGATGGTGCAATATTGGGGTTGAGTACTAGCCGCTCCGCCGGTGCACTACTGATGGCAGCAGCAGCAGCAGCAGCATTTACATCAGGCAGCAGCAGCAGCAATAGAAGGCAGTAGTGCATCATCCAGCTCCTTTGCTGTAAAATTGTTGTAGAATTGTGAAGAAATCCACGATCTTCCATATGGATATTGATTGAAATTCACAGATTATAGTACACCTCTTGTTGCATGCTACCCTTCTTTGCAAGCTACCACCCTTTGCAAGCTATCTACCAAGCATTCCCCCCCCCCCACACACACAAATAACACACACATAACACACATAACACACACACCTTTCTTCCCTCTGTGAGCACCAGTTCAGCCCCCAGGGCCCTGAGCAGCACCCGCCTCTCAATACTCATCGTGTCCGGCATCGTCAGCAGCAGCCGGTAGCCCTTGGCAGCAGCAACAAATGCGAGACCGACTCCTGTGTTGCCGCTGGTGGGCTCAACCTACAGTCCAGAATAAACAAAGGGATGTCGACAGATGCCTGTACAAAGTTGTCAGAGGTTTGATTGCATCGTGTGTGGCGTTTTTCCAACAGTTCTGACACATATGTTCTTGTTGTTTGCCAGATGTTTGTATCAAATACGATTCCAATTTGTATCCAATAATATCAGATGACTAAAAGGACAGCAGCTGCAAGTGCTGATGGCAGGGAGAGACAGTCATGGGCTGCTGGCTGGCTGTAGATAATGTGCTGAGGCTGAAAGACTGGGTGGAGGACCGGGCACGTTTATGTATTTAAGATATACATACGCATACAGTATATAATATTATAGTATATACAGCAGCATAGAGATTATGTACACTGTTTATGTTGCAGCATGCTGAAGGAAGGCTGCAGCTGAAGATGCCTGTAGCTTGATTTGGCTACAGGTTTGTTTCAGCTGCCTAGCTCTGGCCACTGAAAGCGCGATTGACCTTGCTGCTGCTGCTGCTGCTGTTGCTGATCCTAGAGGACCCCATGCAGGGGTAGCTTTGCATAAGGCTGTATTATTGCTGCTGCTGCTGCTGCTGCTGCAGCAGAAGTTTGAGCCAAAACGCACTGTTACTGCTAACATAACATGACATAACATAACATCTGAACTGATGCTGGTGCAACCTGCTGCTGCTGTTGCTGCTGCTGTAACAGTGACTGTTGGTCTGCAAGTGGTAGCCATGATCCCCCCTCTCTCTTTTTTCTCTCACTCTTTATTGAAGCCTCTACTGATTTCTTTTTAAGTATGATAGAGCCTCTACTGAAGCCTCTACTGAAGCCTCTACTGAAGTGGATAAGAAATGCTGGTGAAGTGACGACACTGGATGCACTGCTGGCACTGCGCCTGCTAAATGCATGCACTGATTACTGCTGCTGCTGCTGCTGCTGTTGCATCTGAATGTAGCTCAGTCTGTTGGCTGCAACTGCAAGTGCTGGCCGACTACTGTTGCGACCAGCATTTATCATGCCAAGCATAACAGCAGCAGCTGCAGCCAAGCATCAACAGCAGAATGCGGTTTCCTCACCAGCAGGGTTTCGCCGGGTGTTATGAGGCCTTGCTGCTCGGCTGCGTGAATCATGCTGTAGGCAATGCGGTCCTTCACACTGCAGGACAGAAGCATAAATGAAGAAATTTGGCAGCTGAATGATGCTGTAGAAAGTAGTAACTCCGTTAACTTGGATGCCGCAAAAGTAACTCATGATTTTTCTGGCTGCAGGTTTAAGAGAGATTATATGATGCTGGGTGACCGCATTTGGGCCTTTTCATCAATATCTTTGATCTAGTAGTGAGATTCCAGTTGATGCGCCACTACATAAAGAGTCAAGAATGGACAGTGGAGGGAAGTGCTGCAGCGCACCAACTGGTGCCAGTTAACCAATTGATCTGGCCTGCAAGGGCCTCTGACTGACAAATGTGCCTTACTACAGCTGCTGCTGCGTAGGATTTGACCTGCTATCGCGCCGAGTAGTGTAATCTGCTGCTTCAGACAGTTTGGTAATGCTAAAAAAAGGCGATGCTCAGCAACAGACCAACATCAAGATGCAGGTGCTACCAGAGCGCTGCAGCAGATCTGCCAGGTGCAGTTGATTGGGAAATAAATGGCACGAAAGCTGCATGCACAAATGTCAGATATGATTGATGCATGAGCTGACATATCAGATATGATTGATGCAGGAGCTGATATGATGATATCGTACTCACGCTGCTTTCCAGCTTACCTACAACAGGGTTGCATGAGTTCCAGCTTGCATGCTATTCTGGCTAAGCAACCCTGCTTCGTCACGCTGTTCAGATAGACCTGAGCAATGGTGCATCCAGTTTCAGAAAAATTGCATGCTTGATAATGGCGGCCGTTGCATCCAGAAGATCATTCGCACCATTGGGGTGTTGCCTATCAGTTTTGTGGCATCTGGCATGATATGCTGCGCATGTACGCCCACATCTGCTTGCTGCTCTACTGACGCTGTTGCTTGTACGCGTAGTTGTCCCGCGGAAGGTCGTGTTTGGCGTAAACGAGGTGTGGATGCTGCAATGTGCAAAGTTCTTGTTCCAGCATTGATACTGTAGCCAGCTGCCTGCTGCATGCAGGTGCGGGGCTGCATGGCGCCAAACGTGCACACTATAAATTTTCTGTCAAGCTGATACAAACTTTCAAGGCGCGCACAACGATCAGTCGCAGAAGGTCGAGCAACAATTCAACCGATTGGATCTCACAAGCAGCAGCTATCAACGGCAGCAATCAGTTGAAAACAGCAATAATAAAGCCATTAGGGCTGCATAATGAGCCCGCATCAGGGTTGTTGTAGTGTGCCCTCGCCACGCGTCACCTTCGTCAAAACAGCTGCTTTGGGAATAATTTTGTTGCCAACTAGCATAACATTCGATGAAATGGCTCACTTGACACGGCACCTGCGCCATTGAGGAATAACTGCTGTACTGTCGAAAGCCACGGACATACAGGACATCTGCAGTACGATCATTGGTGACCTTTTGGTGCATTTTCTTTGATCATATCATTACATAGGATCATTGAAGCGCGCCTCCCCTGTCATTGCTCGCTCCGCCTTCCAAGTTCTGCCAATCAGCTCACAGCAGCTGCAGAGGTGCTGCAAGCAGCATGGCGCAAGTCCGGAGGGATTGTGGATCGTCACTGTCTGCGTGATCAACAGGAGCAGCTAGCGGAAGCGAGCAAGCTTCATGGATCATGGGGTGAGTGCCTGTTCAACAGGATCTCAAGTGTCATGCAGCAGCTTCGCCTCCTCAGCGAACCATCCCACGTGCTAACCAAGTATGTACGGCCGTAATTTCTGCACAGTGCAATCTCTCGTTGTCGCCAATATATAGCCTATGGTACTGCTCATCAAGGCACCCTGCAGCAGCATGTCTGCTCCAGCAGGACTCACCGCCGTTCGTTTGATCAACCAGCCTCGAAACAGTATAACGCGGTCATATCGGCCAGCAACCAATTGTTTAAAGTACAGTACATAGGCTGAACCTGCTCATGTTCTCAACAACACCACAGAGGTTGTTTAACAGCAGCAGATACTGCACTATCAGCAACAGCATAGCAACAGTACTACCAGCTCATAATAACAGTTACATAAAGACCCTTTTTTGTAGAGATGATTTGAAAACATCAGATTTGTAGAGATGATTTGAAAACAAGACAATCACACAAATTGGGAAATATGTATTTAGGAGTTTCAGAGTGAATCCAGAATTTCATAAAATGCCATATAAGATAAAGACAAAAATTTACTATTGAAAAGGGATAATGACAAAGGACACCCTCGCCCTTGTGAGCTCACAATATCACATTAGCTTTGAGCAACTTTCAGGAGGTTCCCTGGAGGAGCGCTTTCTGCATGGTGGCTTTCATCGCTGCTTGTTGCGGCCAATGCCTCAACTGCTGACATGGCTGCATGGCAACAACTATACGTACTACATACTTCATATTACCACCATCACTTCTGACCACTCTTTCATTTTATTTGTTTGCTGCTGCAGCCTGAGCGCCGGCTGCGTCATGTGCAGTCCATATCACTGCGAACCTTCAGCCCCAATGTTGCACTGCCAAGGCAGGCGGGACTGTTCTATCAGCTGCTGCAGATCTTACCTGATGGACAACAGCAGCTGATCTATACCAGTGAACAGGTGAATGCCTGTTTTATGTTATTTTTTATGTTATTTTGTATTCAATCCATCTGTTCATAACGATATTCTATTTGCTGCTCAAGCTCTCACCGGATGACAACAGCAGCTGGTTTTTAACAGTGAACAAGTGAATGCTCAATTTATCAAAATACACAATGCAGTGATTATAATAATTCATATCAGTATATAACAGTTCATCATTATTTACTGAGTATGCTTGAGTCAAAGCATATGTGTCCTAATCTGTAACCTTGTAAGCTGCTGTTATCTAGCAGACAATCCGCAGCAGCAGCCGAAAAATCAACCTGGGTGACAAAAAAACCCATGACTACTCGCAGCTGATTTTCCACAGTTGGAAATGCTGCACCCATTTACCGTAACATTGTTGATATGTGAAGAAAGTAACCATCATAAATCATGTGTTATCCTCCTGTGTTATTTTCTAATGATGATCTTGTAGGTTCCTCTGGAGTGTGAATTGTCCTGGCAACCTCCAGACCCTCAGGCCTGTCAGGTCCCAGCAGCAACCTTGCATCAGCCCTTGCAGGAAACGCTCAGACTTGTCATAAGAGCAGACACAAAAACAGCAGCAGCAGCAGCAGCAGCAGCAGGGGATGTGCGAGGTGTGGACAGCAGCTTGCAGGACACAAACAGCAGCAGCAGCAGTGCGGTATGTTGCCTGGCTTCTGCTGTGCCTGGCAGCCGATGCCCCTGGGAGGTCGCTGCTTGCATTGCACAGCAGCAGCAGCAGCAGCAGCAGAGGCAGCAGCTGCAGCAGGCATGGCAGCGACAAGTGCAGCAGCAGCAACTTGCAGCACCCGGGCAGCAGCAACTTGCAGCAGCCGGGCAGCAGCAACTTGCAGTGCTTGAGGAACAGCAGCAGCAGCAGCAGCAGCAGCGGGAAGAGCAGCATGTGTTCGTCAGATGGTGTGGTGACAGGTTTCGGGTGTTTCTGCACTCACAGTTGCCGGAGATGCAGCGACACCAGCAGCAGCAGTACTCGAGTCAACAGCAGCAGCAGCAGGATTATTTCAGTCAACAACAGCAGCAGCAGCAGCAGCAGCAGCAAGAAAGCAGTGATGCTGATGGGGTTGCTGCCGGTCCTGTTCGTTTAATCTTTGAGGACGGCAGGTTTAAGATTGTAATCCTTCCAGATGGCGCTGCTGCTGCTGCTGCAGTGGATTCTGATCAGCAGCACTGGAGTGATCAGCAGCAATCAAGTGGGCTGCAGCAGGGAGCGAGTGACAGGCAGCAACAGCAGCAGCAGCAGCAGCAATCATCAGCAAGAAAGGTCAGTGGTGAAGCAAGCAGTCGCCAGGCACCTCAACAGGCAGTAGTAGGACTGTTGTTCACTGGCGGCAAGTGGAAAGTGCAGGTTCTGAACCAGCAGCAGCACAAGCAGCAGCAGCAGTACGAGGCTGTACAGCAGCAGCAGCAGGTACTGCGGCCAGTGACACCGCCTCAGGTGTCACCCCACCAGCTGCTTGAATCATCATTCACATTCTCACAGCAGCAGCAGCAGCAGCAGCAGCAGCAGCAGCAGCAGCAGATTATGATGCAGTCCTCTGCATCCTCAGCCATACCTCAGCAGCAGCAGCAGCAGCAAGGCTTGCCTGTGACTGCTGCTGCTGCTGCCACTGCTGCCTGGCCCTTGAGCCTGGCCCGCAGACACCGGCACAGCAGGACCAGCAGCAGCACCTGCAGTGAAGCTGTCCTGCAGCTGGAGCAGCAGCTGCTTGGGGTGTTTGATGCCACACCATCGTCTGCCGCCGCCGCCGCTGCTGCTGCTGCTGCTGCTGCTGCTGCTGCTGCTGCCAGTAGGTCGCCAAAAGGCAGCGTGGGCTTCAGCAGCAGGACGAGCCTGCGGTCCCCCAGGCTCAGCAGCAGTGGGACAGTTGATGAGGAGGTGGAGCAGCAGCACATAGACGCTTGGCAGCAGCAGCAGCAGCAGGAGGTGGGGACTGGTGGCAGCAGTAGCAGCTTGAGCAGGTTGGGGTTGAGCAGCAGTGGAACCGACCTGCAGCAGCAGCGGCAGGAGCAGCAGCAACTGGAGGAGCAGCAACAGAGGCATGACAGCTTGCTTCCTGGCAACTCTGCTGCTGGTGGTGATGGCAGCAGCGTGCTTGGCAGCAGCTCAGTCAGCAACTCACAGCATGACCTGAAACCTCTGAATCCTCTGGAACCCAGCGATGACAGATGTGACCTCCACCACCAGCAGCAGCAGCAGCAGCAGCAGCAGCAGCACAAAATCTCGCCTACCGACACCCTGCTGCTGCTCAGCTTTGACTTTGACCTTCACACTCTAAAACCCTACGATGCTTCAAACCTCAGGGTTTATGCCAGTGGAGCTCTTCTAAACCCCGCTGATCCAGCCACTAAACCCAATCAGCTGATTGTCCAGCTCCCTAGTGGCCTTTATACCCTGCCTGATCCCCAGGGCCTTGGTGAGGGTTTAGGAGCGGGGGGATCTTACCCTGCAGAGGCTTTAGAGGGTTTAGATCATCAGGGCCTGCAGGCAGGGTTTAAGGGAGGTGGTGTGTCAGGGTTCAGAGGTATGCTGAGGCAGGCCAGTGCTGGTCATGGGCAGGTACCATCTGTGATGAAGCAGCAGCAGCTGTTCAGGTGAGCTGCACCATGTTATATAACAATCTAATGCAACATCTATATTAATCTACGTTTTTCCCTGTGTATTTTCTTTATCAAACAGGCTGTGTGTCTATATTTTCTCATCATTCATTTGATGATTATGTTTGATCATAACTTATATCTAGTCGAAATTTTAGTCCTTTTTCAGTCGTGAATCAGTCTATGTTGTAATAATACTTTTCATTGTCTGGAAATTATCGTTGTTCCATTCCTACTGAGGTTGAAGAGTTGAGGGCAAGAAGGACGAGGGGCTGCTGCAAAGTGTGGACCAGAGCAAGAAAACTTGAAGCATATATGTTTATCAAAACGGGTCAGCATAATGGCGGTCGAACCGCTCCGCATGGGTTGTTGTTGTCCGCTTCTGAAATGGGGCGCGGGGCCGATGGCAAGATTGCTATGGCTAATGGGTAACTTATATGGATATACAAGTATCATATGTTGCTGCCA